>APFE030596214.1:71090-149886 GCA_000404065.3 Pinus taeda
AATATTTAAATATATATATGTGCAATCATAAAGCATAAATGATACATTATAATTTATTACACTTAAACATTAAGATTTAATTTACATCACATTAATCATGAATGATCACATAATGAAAATAAAAATTTTGGAATATCCAAAAGCAACCTTTATTATATATCCAAATCTCAAAATCAACCTTTATTTATATTAATATATGAGGCTGCAAGTACAATAAAGACTATAAGGCTGCAAGAGAGAGATCCAAATCAGGATTTTCTGCATCCACATCCCATTCTTTAGAAAGACCATTGTTGTATTGGGAGTCTCCTCCTACATAGTCGAACGACCTTAGTGCTCTTGATTAAATACACGTTTCATACCCTAGTACCCTACATGATCTTGATTATTGGGAGTTTCCCCTGCATAGAGGGCTTGATTCTCTTGATTAAATACAAGTTCCATACCTTAGTTCATGATAAAATCCAATGGAAACATTGCAATCCCTCCAATCCTGAAATCCCGAAAAACAAATAAGTCTGCTGGATTTTGAGTGAGATCTAAAATTCTACTTTCTCCATATGAAATCCAATGAGGGCGAAACCACTCTCAAACATCCTGAGTCATTTCATGGTAATGTTAAAATTTAAGTAAAAGGATGAAAATGAAAAATAAAGGAGAATATCACTTTTACTTTAAGAATTTAATATTACCATGAACAGCGTATGCCTCAAACTTCCTGATGAACTGCATATCAACACTAGGGCAAAAATTCACTTTTACAACTTTAGACACACATCTAGAAGCAACTAGAAGTCACTAACATACGCTAAAAGTAAATTAAAAAACAAATTTAAAAAAATAATAATAATAATAATAAAACACAAGTTAATGAGGAAACGTGGGTTGTACGGCCCTGAAACGCATTTCCGGCCGTACTGGCCACGTTTCCGTTTCAGGAAACGTGGCAGTACGGTCGGAAACGCGTTTCACGGCTGTACCAAAAGCGTTTCCGTGTTTCGTACCCGTTTCCGTACGGAAACGGACCTCTATGCCACGTTTCCTGCAACATAGCCCTCCCTTAATGCTCAATCTATTTACAACACCTATAGAACCTCTGAATTTTCAAACTTATCAGGACCAAGGGGCTTGGTGAAAATGTCTGTTGGCTGCTCTGTTGTGGAAACATATAACAACTGAATGGATCCATCTTCAACAAGCTGTCGAATGTAGTGACAATGGGTTTCCACATGCTTTGTTCGTTCATAGAAGACTGGATTCTTGGCGAGTTTGAGCACTCCCTGATTATCACAGAACAAGGGAGTAGGACCTGCCTGGGAAACATGCATATCCACAAGCATACGTTGAAGCCAAACTGCCTCACAATATGCCTTAATTGCTCCCCGATACTCTACTTCTGTCGAGGAAAGAACCACTGCCTGTTGCTTCTTACTAGTCAATGTGACAGCACCGGATCCCAGACTAAACACATACGCAACTGTAGATTTACGGTCATCAACCGAACCTCCCCAGTCGGAATCTGTATAACCACTGAGTGTAGGATCTGAACTTCGAGTGTACAGAAGTCCATAATCATGAGTGCCACTCACATAACGCAGCACATGCTTTGCTGCTATCCAATGATCAACCTTGGGAGTTAACATGAAGTGTGAAATGTAGCTCGCTGCAAAACTGATATCAGGTCTAGTGGCAGAAAGGTAGATGAGGTTGCCCACTAATTGCCTAAATAAAGTTTCATCCACAAGTGGTGAGGATGACTGAGTTGAAAGTTCGAGCCTTGGTTCCATAGGAGTCGTGGCAGGTTTGCAATCCTGCATTCTGAACCTGTCCACAAGATTTCTAGCATACTTGGACTGAGAGAGAAAGATGTTTTTCTCAATCTGCCAGACTTCAACCCCCAAACAGTGATGAAGAAGTCCCAAATCTGTCATATCAAAAGTGTTGCACAAATCCTATTTGATCCCATGGATCAAAGGTGTTGCACTGCCAGTAATGATAAGATCATCAACATAGACAACCACAAACAGAATATCATCACTAGTATGTTTGATATACAGGTTTGCATCAAATCGACTCCGCTGAAAGCCATGATCTATTAGGTACTTATCAATTTTCATGTACCAAGCCCTAAGGGCTTGTTTTAGACCATAGAGTGCTTTGACTAATCTACAGACTTTCTATTCTTGACCAACAACCTTGAATCGTGGAGGCTGCATCATGTAGACTTCTTCCTCTAAGTCACCATTCAAAAAAGCACTTTTTACATCCATCTGATGGACTTTCCAACTTAACTGAGCTGCTAAGGCAAGGATGAACCATATGGTACTCATCTTGGTTGTAGGAGCAAAAGTCTCCTCATAGTCTATGCCTTCGTTCTGTGAGAACCCTTGAGCAACAAGGTGAGCCTTATACTTGTCAAGGGTTCCATCAGCTTTGTATTTCACTTTATACACCCATTTGCAGCTAATGGGCTTCTTCCCTGCAGGAAGATCAAAAAGGGTCCAAGTGTGATTCTTCTGAAGACTCTGAAATTCAGCTTCCATACCCTGTTCCCACTTAGGTATACGCTTAGCCTCTGAATAGGTTTGAGCTCAAAAACACTGTGTAAGTTAGCCATAAGAACAAAATTTACTGTCGGCTATTGTTTGCTCTTATTTCTGTAAGTTCTACCTTCAAGGAGCTCATTATCTTGAAGATCACCAATAGTTTTAGCCCACCATTTAGGTCGAAGAGTAGAAGAACTGATATCTGGAGTAGGTGGAGAAGGCTTAGGAACAACAGGAGCAGTGAGAGGAGGATTATTTTCCGGAGGGAACTCAGGTAGTGCATTATCAAATACTAATGCTGCATCATCCCTCCCATCAAATGGACCTAACGGAAGAAGAACACTGTGAGGCTAATCCTCAGAACACTGCTCAGACGGAGGGGACTGAAAGAACCCTCTGGTTTTATCAAATACTACATCCTGGCTGAAGATAAGACGATCAGTGTCTAAATCTATCAACCTATAGGCCTTGTGGTGATCACTGTACCCTATCATCATGAGTTTCTGGCTTTTGGAATCCAACTTAGAGCGCTTAGCAGCTGGAATCCAAACATATGCAACCGAGCCAAACACTTTGAGGTGACTAACGTTAGGCTTACAGCCAGACCAAACCACTTCTGGAGTCTTCCCCTTAACAACCTGAGTAGGTGATCGATTAAGAAGATAAACAACAATAAACACTGCTTCAGCCCAAAATTTGTTCAGAACACTTCTGTGTTGTAACATGGAACGAACCATTTCAACAATCGTACGGTTGCAACATTCGACGACATTGTTTTGCTGAGGAGTGTAGCGTGTAGTTAACTAGTGTTTGATGCCATGAGTATCACAGAAGTTGAAGAAAGCAGAAGAACAAAATTTCCCCCTGTTATCTATCCTAAGAGTTATGATATTACAGCGAGACTCGTTTTCAACTAAGGATTTAGACATCTGAAAGATACTAAATACATTAGATTTATGTTTTAGAAAGTACACCGACATCTTTCTACTGAAATCATCTACAATAAGCAAAAGATATTTGCAACCAGTAACTGAGGATGTATTCATAGGACCACAAATATCAGCATGAATTAACTGGAGTACCTTAGATGCGCGCCAAGATTCTCCATCTTTGAATGAAGACCAATGTTGCTTGCCAGCTTGACAAGAGTCGCACACTCCCAACTGCTGAGTCTGAATATCAGGTAATCCTGACACAAGTCCCTCCCGAGATAGCTGAGAGAGATACTGAATGTTTAGATGCCCATATCTCTGATGCCACAGAGTGTTGATGGGAGAAACACGAGCTACTAGAGCCACTTCTGGAGAATCACCAGTGTCAAGAACCCTATATAGACCATGATCCTCTAGGCCAACAGCAACTGTAAGACGAGTTCCCCTATCAATAATGGAACACTTGTGCGCACTGAACACTACATCAAGCTGAGGAGAGTTCCTCATAACCTGGATGACAGGCAGTAGATTAATTTCCATGCTAGGAACATAGTACACATTCAAGAAGATGAGTGTGTGCCCATTAGACTGGATCTAAATTGTACCTCTGCCAACCACTATGTACTCTTCACCTCCGCTGAATACCATGAAATCTCTGAAAGATGAGAAGTCAGTAAATTAGTAACGCTTGTGAGAGAAATGACGTGATTCGCCAGAGTCAATGTACTAGGCAGAAAAAAGGGCATGATCTGAGGACCTCTTAGCCATAAAGGCGTAAAAGGCAAATTCCTTCTACTCAGAATGATCTGCAACATTCGCTTGCTGATGAGACCCTCCCTGCTTCTTCTATTCAGAAGCAATTCTCTATCGGCAATCTTTCTTCATGTCGCTGAACTTGTGATAGTAATTACACTGCACATTTTTCTTCTTCGCAGGATCAGAAGGCTCAGAAGAACCTTTCTGCTGAAAGGACTGGGAGGACTGATATTTGGCAGCAAAAGCATTTTCTGAGGATGCTGATGAAGCACCACTACCAAACTGATGTTTCCAACAATCCTGCTGCATGAGTTTGGTGCATAATTCCAGAAACTTCAGATCAACATTAGTGGAGGTAATGTTGAGTGTTTCTATGAAGTGCTCATAAGGTTTTGGTAGACTTTTCAGAGCGATGACTACCATATTTTCTTCCTCCATGGTCCGACCAATAGTTTCGAGCAAATCTCGAATGTCTTTAATCTTGTTAAGATGTTCCTGTAAAGACATATGTTCGTCCATCATGATGGAGAACAATTGATTCTTTAGAAAGCAAGCTCTGCTCTTGTCGGATGTCTCATGCAATTCCTTCAGTTGTTGCCAGATTTCAGCAGCTATCTCGCCGGAAGGAATCTATGGTAACTGATCATCAGTCACAGAGAGTTTGAGAAGCATAACAACCTCTCGATTACGATCATCAAACTTATCTTGATCGGCACCAGCTGTACCATGATTGAGCTCTTTGCCCAAAACGAGCTGGTCAAGATGCCTATATTCAAAAATGGTCAACATTCTCTGTTTCCAGATGTTATAATTGGTGCCATTAAAGCGCTAACTGCCTTCCAACATCAAATTGGTTAGCGAAGCCATCTGCACGTTTCCCAAGACACTTAAAACAACAAAGGAGTTTGGCATGAATTTCAATGCAGATGTCCGCTGATCCGGACAAAATCTGACAAGTGCTGGAAACAAAATTCAAATCCGCTCACTTGAAAAATCGAGGCTCGGAAAATGATGCACCCAGAAAATTCTGACGACTACCCAGTTGAGATATCACAAAACCCACATCAAATCTGTAATCGGACAAATTTTTCGAAAAATGAAAAAAGTAAAATACCTTGGTCGAAAAAAACAAGCCACAGAAAAATTTCTCCGTATTGATATTTCAAGGAGGAAGCAAAAGAATGCTAGTCTATATTTCACACAAACTTGAGCAATGGTTCCCAAGGCAGCGAAGAAACCAGTAGCGGAGGAGGCACCAATACTTAACAAAATAAGCAAAATCTCCTGAAAAAACTACTCTCTACAGAAGAATGTCATAGAACTGTTCAAAGCTATCGTTTTCATTTCAAATGAAAACAGTTCTGAGACCTCCGACAGCTACCAAACCCAAAATTGAAGCCCTTCACACCTCAAGAAACCTGCAAATTTCAAGCTGGACCCGTGCTGGTAGCGGGTTCCATACAACAGATTTGGTAAAAGTTGCTCAGAATTCTTTCAGAACAAATGGTTGAAGCCACAGCACAACAATACTAATAGCAATCGCTCAGGTGTAAACGATGCGAGAAAATTGAAAAAAAATTGGGCATTTACTGCTCTTTGTGTATCCTTCCATGTATCATGTAGACGGTAGAGAAATCAATGATATCTTTGAAAAAGTGGTCGTCGAGGCATCGAAGCTCGCACGTTACAACAAGAAGCCGACCATTACCTCGCGGGAAATCCAGACTGCTGTAAAGCTTGTTCTTCCCAGGGAACTCGCCAAGCAGGCTGTCTCTGCAGGCACCAAAGTGGTTGCTAAGTTCAACAACACTTGATTTCTGTGAATTTGACACCATGTTACAGATCGCAATAATGGACAGTAAAATCTATCCTGGTTCAGTTGAAGCAATAGGGAGGCACTGTACTGCAAATAATTGTGACCAATGCTCGAATTTGACGAACATGCATTCCTTCCACAGGTGAGAAGTTCGGTACCCGAAAACAGTGCATAGAGACTTGGCATTGGGCAAAGACTGTGATAGGTCTCAAGAAATGGGTAATAATAAACCGAAAGTCGTTATTTCACTCAAAGAGTAGGATGTCGAAGATTCGGATGAAAATCCTCCACAATGGCGGGCGACAGCCTGATGCATCTCCAGCCCTGCAGTATTCTTAAACACAATATCCCGCGCCACAAAACCGTCTGCGTTCTCGCCTACAATTACTTGGACTGGTGAAATTGCATCAACCAGAGAAAACCCCAAATCCTAACTCAAAATAATCACAAGGGTAAACGTCGAAACTCCAACAGACATTGTGACGCCCAGCAATTTCGAAATGAAGCACGAAATTTTTCAAACAATGAAAAATTTCGAAAAATTACCCGAGCTCCAATACCATAATCAATGAATGAATTGAATTGATTTACAATGAGCAATGAAGCTCAATAAATAATACAAAAGTATTTACAGAAATAGAAACAGCAAGTTTCTACTAAGAAATAGAAACAACAAGTTTCTAAAAAGAAACTGCTAATAAGATCACAAACGATCTTATCCAAATGAGCATTAAACACTAAAATAACATCATTCTAATAAAAGTCTTCATTTCTTTCAAAAAGGAATTCTCATAAAGTCTTAGTTTCTTGCGAAAAGTATTGATTGATTGTATGTGCATTTAGTTTCCTTTTGTTCATCTAAACATTAAGGGAAATGAAAAGACAAACTTGCATTATGTAATTAGAGGTTTGTGTGTGCTTGTAGGAATAGTATAGGGAAATTGCATTAGATGTGCTCTTTGCTTTTTGATTAAACATTCTGATTGCTCTATCCCTTGTAGTTAAGTTTTCATTGTCTAAATAAAATGAAAGAATGTTTCTCATGTTAGTTGCATTATAGGAATTGCAAACATACATCACGTGGTGAACCTTGAAAGGCAAATTCTTAAGAAGATCAACTTAAAAGTTATCTCAATTAACCTAATGGAGCATTGTCACCTAACGAATAACATTTAAAGGTTCTAGGCTAGAGACGTGTTCCGACGTCGTAAAACATAGCAGCTGTCGTTAATTGTTTGCGATACATTCCGATTTTGATACCTCATTCCACGTACGTAAGTATATTGTAGCTCGTCCACGTACCTTCGGGTATATAGGGCAATGTTATAGTACGAAAAGTATAAAGGAATGCTCTCACTGTGTGGTTTCGCATTAGACAGCGCTAACACGGATTGGGCCTCCACGTACTTTCGGGTCTATATGGGAGGACTACATTAGGTTGCTATCCATCCATAGGTAACCGAGTCAAACGCCTTGTACACTGTGATACACCGAATACAGCAATCAGGGAGACTGTTTGCACGTATGTCAAGTCCTTGGTTTATTGAGGCAGTATATTGCAGTTCATAGTTACTTGGTAATCCTTTTGCCTAGATTATACCCCTTTTGTTTTGTCATGATATTTTGATTAAAATAAAATTAATTGGCCGCGGATAACATCCTCCATGTCACTCCTTAGTTGATCTTAGGTTCAGACATATGGCAACATCTTCGAAGCCCACCGATCAAGGAATTCCTTTTTATGGGAATCCTAGTCCTTTTCCTCCTTTCAGAAATATTGGTGCTCCATATATGGCTACATTATCCCTTTCGGGATTTACCATTGGCTTGCTAGTATGGTTGTTTTCAACCTCCTTGGTTCAAAATGTCGTGATTTCTCTGCAATCAAGTACTCCTCCACTTGGACAAAATCAACCTCTAGTTGATCCTAAAGTTGACCCTTTACCTTCTTCGTCGATTGTTTCTTCCTCCCCTTCTTCCTCTTCGCCTAGTGAAAGTATTGACACTAGTAACCAGGTGGATAAGAAGAAGAAGAAAGGGAAGAAGAAGAAGAAGAAGAAGAAAAATCAGCAGGGAGGTAACCAAGCAACCATTGCTTCGAATGCGACTTCTGATGAGAAACTGTCTGATAAGCCTCACAAACTTCGATACCCTTGCAAACTTTGTACGAAAGACCATCTTCTTCGAAATTTTTATGGTATTCCTCAGATCTTAGAAGAATGGTCTTCTCGTTCACATCATCCTGTGCCATCAACTTTTGGAGATTATGTTGGTGACACACCATCAACTAGTGGTAGTAAAGTTCATGGAAAGAAGGGTAAAGTTAAGTTTCCCTGTAGGTTATGCGAAGGGAATCACCCCATTCACCTTTTTCCTTATCTGGATGAAGCCCAAAAAGTGTTGGATAACCGTCCTGCTTCTCCGTAGCAACTTCCATCTGGTTACAGGAGACTCTCCCTTAATCCTTCACTAGTTGATGAAGTGACTAACCCAAATCAACCGTCGGTCAAACCCACTCTCTCTGAATGTGAATCCCATGAGTCCATACATGACCAATCACAAGTAGAGGAAACAGTTGACCCGATTTCACCTTCAATTAATCGTACCTTTCCCGTAGAGAGTGAGTATGATACCACTCAAGTTCTTTTCTTTTCTTCAAATTCCAATGAGCTTAGAGGCAACCCTCATATTCCATCAAGACAAGAGGAAAATCCTCTCGTTCTCATAACTCAAGGGGATAATTCTCTTGTTCTTATGGTACCCCCTCCAAGTAGTCTGGTCACTTCCTTTGATTGGAATTGACTGGCAGGATGTCGTCTTCCTTCTTATGTGCCTTTCTAGATCATAGTACAAGTTTATAATATGATTGTATTTGGCACTATTATATATGAAGGTGCATCTGTGAGTATCCTTTCCTTCATTGCTTGGCAAGTGCTCGGTTCACCGCCACTTGTGCCTATTACCCAGAATCTGTTGGCTTTTAATAGAGGAACCAGTCAACCATTAGGGATCCTTCCTCAGTTGCCTATTACTTTGGGAGGGAAAATTGTTTATCTCAATGTGATGGTAGTCCCAAGCCCTTTAGATTACAATTTACTTCTTGGGCGTGACTATGTTTATGACATGGGAGCTATTGTTTCAACAATCTTTCGAGTAATGTGTTTCCTACATGAAGGCAGAATTGTCACCATTGACCAGCTTTCATTTCCCAGTCTAAATATGGCTTCCAGTCAACCATCTTCCCTAAATGGTCCTTTTGTCCCAATGGTATCTTCCTCGCCACGGGTGAACTATGTGGCAACCCATTCCATGCCTACATCAACTGACAATCAATTCCGTGATGTTGTGCATTATGTACTAGGGCATTGGAACCAGATCTCTCTAATGGATTCCTTGCTACATATCCCTTCCAAAGCATTGTTCTCCCATCTAATGAGAACCTCTTGGAAGTCATGACCTCTTATCGGTCGTGATCAAGGAATATGAGGATAGTTCCTAGTCTTGTGTCAACCTTGTTAAAAAATGAAACAAGGAATATGAGCATAGTTCCTTGTCTTGTGTCAACCTCATTAAAAATGAAACAAGGAATATGAGGATAGTTCTTTTATTGTGTCAACCTCATTTAAAAATGAAACAAGTCCCAGAGCAGAGTTCCTTGTCTTGTGTCAAGCTCGTTAAAAAATGAAACAAGGAAGCAGAGCATAGTTCTTTGTCTTGTGTCAAGCTCGTGAAAAAATGAAACAAGGAATCTGAGCAGAGTTCTTTGTCTTGTGTCAAGCTCATTAAAAAATGAAACAAGGTCCACTAGAGCAAAGTTCCAATTCGAGTCTTTGATTAAATCTCTTAAGATCCCAATCAAGTCTTTCACTTGATATCGTAAATGAACCTTCATTCCATCCACCTGATAGCGACGAGTAGTCTACTTACGTGAATGTAACAAAGCTTGGGGGGCATGCACCTAGAATCGAGTCATCATGCTGGGGGCATGTAAACGAATCCAAGCATAGTTTTTCGTTTCAAGCTTGTGTAAACATGAAACTGAATCTAAGTAGAGTTCCCTATGGTTCAAGCTTGTGTAAAAATGAACCCATCTCCATTTTAACCCTTGTGATTGCCATTCTATCAGCCTCTTCCATCAGATGAGCCTTGGTTTTTCTCCTTCCATCGTCACTATCTGCTTGGCTGATCATACGCTTTCACTTGGTTGTTTTACCCCTTTTGAGGAACAGTTGCAATGAGTGGTCTTATTAGCCAGCCTCTTGACCATTACATGTTTTGAGAAGTTCCAACATCACCGGAACCAGTTGCTATCCTAGACACCATTCGTTCCTCTAAGTGGAGTCCTTTTTAAGCTCTTTTCAAACTCTCAAAATATGAAAAGGTTGTCGAGAACTTGTCCTTTTCAACTCGTTAACGGATTGGAAACGACATCTACTCAGTATAAGTTTAACCCTTTTCCAGACTGAGATAGATTATTTACGAAAAAGGAATACGTTGATCAAACATGGTCAATAGGTTCTCTCTTGTATTATTTTACGTTTTTTCGGACTTGAGAGACAAATTTACAAAAACGAACTTGTGGAGTTTCCTTTTTGTCCCTTTTCAAACTCTCTAAACATGAAAAGGACCAAGTTTTCATTATTGTTAAACTCGTTAAAACATCAAATAGCGACAAACTTGTCCATCATGACAAGATCGAGTTTCACCTTCGCTAGACTCGTTAAAACACCACATAGCGATGGATTTACCTTAAGGGTGGAATTATACTACAAGCATATGTTATCCTCCTCAAGCTTGTTAAAAAAATTAGAGGTACTTGTCAGCAATGACTAGGGAAAATGGGAAAAGGGATAAATCACTTTATGGTAACAAGTCGCTCTTGAACATGACACTTTCACTTCATCTTTGTGACTATTTGGGTTGGGTTATCTGCTTGATGGTTATAATACCTGTGGTCTATCACACCATCCATCACTTTGGTTTTGAGTCAATGCTGCCAATTCATTCAATGTCGCCGACATGTTCAAGAGAAGTCACTCAGTAAACTTCATCCTTTGCAATACTCATTCATTTTCGTGACCGTCATTCCTGAACATTGTGTCGTCAGTCACATTCTGTCTTCAAAATAATCACACTCGTTTCATGTCGTTGATGGGGGATACATCAAGGCCCTCCTACGATGAGTCGCTTCTTGTCGACATCAACACATTATCCAAGAAGTTGACTTAGAAACACCCTTCCAGTACCTTGAGGCTTGCATACATCAATGGCAAGTTTCTCGCTTTCGGCCTTTGACCAAAAGACTTTGTATGGAGTTCGACATCAAAACATTTATTCACACCATGCAGAATGTACTACAGTACCTTGAGAATCATTATCATTATCAGTGATCTCTCTCGCATCTATTAACAGCTTACATCATTCGCTAGTAATCAAACGGAGTCTTCCCATGCTTGACATCAAATCATATATTCACATGGTTAGACTCGTACTTGAGCGAACGATTGGACGAGATAGAAGACCCCAGATCTAGTTTCATCCATCCGGGCTGCGATTTTAGGAGAGTACTAAATCATCTATACAACGGCTTTACATGGATGGTCATCCTATCATCGGTCTATATCTGTAGACGACTATCTTTGTACAGGTAATGAAAAGTTTATATGATGAGTATGGGTATGCCTTCCCTCAGCAATTCATTAAAAATCCAAAATATCATGATGTTATGTATTGTAATTGATGCAAGTCACTGTCTGCTTCAGTTCCTCTCCGTCACATCATAAAGCATATCACTCGACATTATCATTTTCAACTTCATGCTTTAGGGGCCAACTGTTACAGGTCTATTTGGGTACATCACTCCCAACATTCAGATCAGTACCATTAGGGCTCATCAAACTCTAATTCAGTGGTTACATGCCCTAGACAAGTCATCACATTGAATGCTTCCTTCTATGAAAGGTTTCTGGTCTGAAGCCTTTGTTAAAATGCCTCCTTGGGACACCGGCGCAACCTTGGTCAGGGGTAACTGCGCTGCAGAGCAAGCAAGCCCACTGTGGCCTGCATTGCACTACTCAGGCCCTCTTTGACCTGCGTTGGGCGAGATTGAGTGAAATTTGCATAGGGTTCTAGGAATATTCCTTGATTCTAAATGATTCTAGTAGGATCCCATCTCTTATCTCCTCCTAAGAGCTCAAAATTGGATAAGCTAAGGATCCATTAACCTCTTATCCTCTCATCCCTTGCTCCATGGAAACTAACTCCAAGTTTGGAAGGCCATTCAATACCCTCATTTATGACAAAACCACATCCATTTCCTATGAATTGAGCACTCATCATAGTGATCAGGGGGCTAGAATTTGAAGTTTGTAAGGAAATTCTGTTGGTTTGAGAATTGAGTTCATGTCAAGTAATGTTATGCTTTTGATGTGGCGAGGGTTGGACTGAAGCTGGAGGAGTGGCATGGGATCGAACTATATTGGGTGATACTCTTCCTTCTACATTAATAAAGAGCTTATTCCTTTTCTCATATCATTGTTCATATATGTGATGATTATGTGTTTCAATGTCTTCGATTCCATTGTTTTATAATAGATAGATCATGTATGCTTTGATCGTTTCTTGTTTCTATTTCTCTTGATATAGGTACCTTTTGAGCAGATTTAGTTCAAGTGGGAGTGATGGGAGCGATTCAAAAGAGATCAAGGAAGCAAAGGACTACAAGTAAGTTCCTCCGTCTCATCTATCTTCTATAAGAAAAGGTTAAACTACTTTCTTTCTATTGTTCTAGGTGTAGTCACCCACCTAAGGAAAATGTGTTTATCCGTAGATGCAAATTCCATATAACAACACCCTCTAACCTTTTCTCGTTTTATTTATCTGATTGAAAGCAAGATTAATATTGACATAGATTCAAAATTAGCTAGAGTCTAGCAACAAATTTAATTTACATCTTTTATTGTTGTACATTGTAGAAATAAAAGTTATATTTAGTAACCTTTTGCATGCTAATTTCTGAACATTGTTTCACTATTGTTCAGTAATTTATTTCTGAGTTTTTTAGATCAAATGCATTAGTAGATCAGGAATAGTTAAACTCAAAAAAAAATTGAATTGTTATTTATTAGTTTGTCAAGTGAAGTTTTTGTCATTATATTTTAAAAAAATCTGAATTTTGAATGGTTATAGGACTGTTCATTTAGAATATATTGTTGGCATTAACATTTGATTTAAGAGCAGATTACTAGACTGATATTTCTTTGATGTAATCTGAGTTTAAACAGTTAGTTTAATTTCTAAAATACATTTGTTTTTACATGCTCATACAAGTATGACTAATCTAGTTTTACTTATGCATCTAATGATTTTTTATTGAATATCTCATACAAATGGATTTCTGAATTTAAAGTGTTTTAAATTCATTAAAACATTTCATGAATATATTGTTGGCATTAACATTTGATTTAAGAGCAGATTACTAGACTGATATTTCTTTGATGTAATCTGAGTTTAAACAGTTAGTTTAATTTCTAAAATACATTTGTTTTTACATGCTCATACAAGTATGACTAATCTAATTTTACTTATGCATCTAATGATTTTTTATTGAATATCTCATACAAATGGATTTCTGAATTTAAAGTGTTTTATTTCCAGCATTTTACATTTCAGTCCTATTATACATTTCAGTAACTACTTGTGCAGATTTTACGTTTTACAATGTTGGTATAAGTACTTGTTTTCACATTATGATCATCATTTTTCCGAGCCTTAAGTTGGACAACATAAATCAGAATAATTCATATTTTAGACCCTCATTTAACTAAAATTAACCAAGTCCCTGCATTTCACATAACTCTAACTTTTGCATTTGCATATAAGACAATCGAATCATTTAGCAGCAGTTTCCCATCCTTTACTTGGACTTTATTTCCTCGCAAGATAGTTGACTCCACAAGGCACTGGTATCATTTTCCTCAAATTAAATTGAATCCTTTGAAATCTTGCATAATCTAAACAAGTATTGGTTGCTTAGTTGTGTCTCCCGAACTGGTTGGTTCCCAACTAGTTTTCATTCATTCCATTTCTATAGGGTCTACCCCCCTTAGTCTGCTCTAGGGAGACAACTCAAACGGAGTGATTGGGGATCAGTGTGAAAGCCCCCAATCTAAGTTGTTGTTGCGGTGCCTAGACATTTTGTGCGACAACAAAACCCAAGCTTGGGGTTTTGCATCCAACAATGCTTGGGCCAAAACCATGGAGATATTTCTACATGTGATGGATGGAGATGATAGAGGATGGCGAGGAGAATCCAATTCAACGAAAATCGTCAAAATTCGAGTTGTAGAAGTTGAGATATGAATTTTTGAAGATTTAATGGGTAAATTCGTCTAGATTGGGCAAGTCGGCTTGAAGTCAAAGTGGTGCCCAAAGACAAATTCGTTGGAGGCACTTGATGCATATAAATATAGGTCAAGTGTGAGGCATAATCAACATCCTAAGTGCAAACAACAAAGGAATAATACCTTTGAGGCAGCCGCAGTCTTCTAGCCCTAGCGTACGAGAGAAAGAAGGTTGTTTTGTGCCCTAGATTCGTGTAGCAGCAGCAGCCGAGTAACAACAATTGAGTGACGATTGAGTAACAGCAGTTGAGTGACGGCTGAGTAGCAACAGCAGCTAAGCAACACCCAACTGAGCGACACCCGAGTAACAGCAGTTGAGCGATGTCCGAATAGCAGCAGTTGAGCAGCATCCATGCAAAGGAAGCCATGCAAAGGTATGTGTTTTGATAGAGTTGATTGCTAGTTCGATGGGTGTCCAAGGGTTGGATAGTTGATGGAGTTTGTTGGAAGCCAAGAGGAAGGTTTCCTAGGTGTGACGATGCCCTAGCCAGAGGCAGATGCTACAACGAGGATTGTTCACTCATGGACTATTGGAGGGCAACATGAGAGTAGACCAAGTGTGGACAAGGATTGGCCATTTATAGTCTGCTGGAGGACAGCGTGATAGTGCCCAAGTTGGACCCCGGTGTGCAACACTTTGATGGACAAAAGTAGTTGCTAGAGTGGAAGTTGTTGGAGCTCAAGGGTTTGATCAACCAGGAGCAATTTGTGGAGCCCTAGACTTCTTTGTGGAGAAGGACTTCTATAGAAAATGATGGGAAATCCCCTAGCTCGTGTTCATTGTGGGAGATGGAAATCTTGCAGTGATAGGTGGCAACTCTCCATGCCCTATGTTGGTCTTCATCGGAGTAGCAGGAAGACCATAGTGGGCTAAAGTCCCTAGGTAGCTGAGAAGCAACAGTGGGCAGATTGAGTTGTTCACAAATGGAGTTGTAAACAAACTTGACAGGAGTCTCGATGTGTTGTGCCCTTGATGGACTAAGGCACAACTAATGAGGACATTGATAGTTGAGGCTCAGCGGCCAAATGGAATTGGAACATCGATAGAGGCAGGAGGTGTTGATCGAGAGCTAAAGGACCAGGCAAGTACAAGGTACAACTGAGGGGAGCTAAGAGAGTCAACCTCATCAGCCAGATGGTTAGAGTATCTCTTTGAGGGAAAATTGGTTGTCGATGTACTAACACCAAGCCCCAACTTTGTGTCTTGTACTACTGGATGTATGAGGGCCATTATCCCTAGTACGGGAGCCCTAAATTGTTGTATTATATGTTGTTTAATATAACAAAGTTGGGTTGAAAATTGTAAAAAGTAATCTATATTTGTGCATGTGTGATTTACTGTTGTTTATATTCCACTGTGCAAAGTAGTATCGTTGTGATTCTTGGTTTGAAATCATCGGAGATTTTAAGATTCTATCCTAGACGCAAGATCGTGGAAATTCAACATGGTATCAGAGTGTATTCGAGCTACTTTGACGGACAGTGAATTAGAGTGTGCACAGCGAAGCAACTCAAAGGGAGTTGTGGGTGTCTAGATCATGGAGCAGAGGGTTCAGCTGAAGACATGGAGATGTGGTCTTAACTAGCTTGGCAGCGAGATTGGCTGATAGTTCTAGTGGATTGGTGGTGAGCCTAGTGAACAACAGTTTGTTGTAGGGAAAGTTGTTGATCATTGACTTCCTTTCACTTGCCATGGATGGTTCAGATAGCTCGAGGGTTTCTTTGGCATGGATGAGATCAGGTTGATCGATATGGCTTCATGTGATGGACTACAGATTGGCAGGCTAGAGTCTTCATCAGGTCGTGACGTTGCATATCAAAGATTGGAGGGATTTGCGAGAGTGGTATTTGATCCAGGAGGATGAGTGCTTACAGCACTAAGCCAGTGGAGATCATCTAGGCTCAGAGGGAGTCTAGCCTCAAAGGGAGCAGCCCTATGGAGGTTTGGGATCTCCAAGTTCAGATATGATGAGGCATAGGCACTACCGAGATTGTTGGGTTCATTCTATAGAGTATGTTGTAGTGATGGGTACCAGATGGGTTAGTGACACCAGATGATGATGGTTACTTCCTAGTCTTGGAAGTACCTCCCTCGCTAAGAGGAAGTGTTGATTTTTGTAGCTTGGGAGGTACTCCAAGCCTTGAGGATCGAGGGTTTGAAGGAAGGAGCTCCACAAGTGGCCTTGTGGACTTGAAACCTAAACTTGGGGTTTTCCACCCATCGACGTTTGGGCCAAAACCATGGAGAGATTTTTACATGTGATGGATGGAGATGATAAAGGATGGCGAGGAGAATCCAACGCAATGAAAATCGTCGAAATCCAAGTTGTAAAAGTTGAAATAGGAATTTTTGAAGATATAATGGGTAAATTTGTCTAGATTAGGAAAAGTGGTGCCCAAAGACAAATTCGTTGGAGCCACTTGATGCATATAAATATAGGTCAAGTGTGAGGCATAATCAACATCCAAAGTGAAAACAACAGAGGAATAATACCTCTGAGGAAGTCGCAGTCTTCTAGCCCTAGTGTAGGAGAGAGAAGGTTGTTTTGTACCCTAGATTCGTGTAGAAGTAGCGGCTAAGTAGCAGCAGGGACCGAGTAACAGCAATTGAGCGACGGCCGAGTAACGAGGGTTGAGCAGTAGCAACGCCCAAGTAGCAACAGCGACTGAGTAGCAACAACGGGTGAGTAACAGCAACTGGGCAACACTCGAGTAGTAACAGCGGACGAATAGCAGCAACAATTGAGTAACAACAACTGAGCGACGGTCGAGTAGCAGTAGCCATGCAAAGGAAGCCATGCAGAGGTATGTGTTTTGATGGAGGTGATTGCTATTTGGATGGGTGTCCAAGGGTTGGATAGTTGATGGAGCCTGTTGGTAGCAAAGAGGAGGGTTTCCTAGGTGTGAGGATGCCCTAGCCAGAGGCAGAGGCTACAGTGAGGATTGGTCACTCATGGACTGTTGGAAGGCAGAATGAGTGTGGACCAGGTGTGGACGTGGATTGGGCATTTATGGTCTGCTAGAGGACAACATGATAGTGCCCAAGTTGGAGCCCGGTGTGCAACACTTTGATGGAAAAAAGTAGTTGCTAGAGCAGCAGTTGTTGGAGCTCAGGGGTCTGATTAACTAGGAGTAGTTTGTGGAGCCCTAGACTTGTGTGTGTAGAAGGACTTCTACAACAGATGATGGGTAGTCCTCCTAGCTCGTGTTCAATGTGGGATATGGACATCTTGCAGTGATAGCTAGCAGCCCTCCATGCCCTATGTTGGTCTTCATCAGAGCAGTGCAGGAAGACCATAGTGGGTTGAAGTCCTTGAGTAGCTGAGAAGCAACAGTGGGCATATTGAGAGTTGTTCACAAACGGAGTTGTGAACAAACTCGACAGGAGTCTTGATGTGTTATGCCCTTGATGGACTAAGGTACAACTAGTGAGCAGATTGATAGCTGAGGTCCGGTGGCCAGATGGACTTGGAGCATTGATAGAGGCAGGAGCTGCAGATCAGGAGTCAAAGGACCAGGTAGGTACAAGGTACGACTAAGGGGAGCTAAGAGAGTCGACTTCATCAGCGAAATGGTCAGAGTATCTTGTTGAGGGTAGATTGGTCACTGATGTACTAACACCAAGCCCCAGTTTTGTATCTTGTACTAGTGGATGTATGAGGGCCATTATCCCTAATATGGGAGCCCTAGACTATTGTATTATATGTTGTTTAATATAACGAAGTTGGGTTGAAAATTGTAAAAAGTTGTCTAGATTTTGTGCATGTATGATTTATTGGCGTTTATATTTTGTTGTGCAAAGTAATATCGTTGTGATTCTTGGTTTTGTAGCATCAGAAATTTTAAGATTCTATCCTAGACCCAAGATCATGGAAATTCAAAACCACCCTCAGTCTCCCATGGAAGACCATCCTGATATGGGCTCTGAATCATAGCTTGCCCATCAGGTAGTGTCAAGGCCAGTCCATGGGCATGCCATGTCTAGTGCTGCAAACATCAAGAATCCTCTGTGTTGGGTTAAAGTAGACCAATGTCTTGGGTCGCGAGGGTGCTTTGGGACATGTGCCATCTACTCAAATCATCATGAGGCCTAATGCTCTCAATGATGCATTTGCAAAGTCATCTATTTCTTTGAGAAGGCCTGGGTACCTGTGGAGTAGCTTCCCTCAAGGCCTGGGTCGTGGTGGACCACCTGACAAAACCAACATGAACTCAAGTGAAAGCAACCATCTATTAGAGACGAAGACCATATGAGCATCTAAGTGAACCAAACCTAGATGTTAAGGGTATATTAATACTTCAAACTTGGCTCACCTTTCGGTATCTAACTAGGCCAAATCTTGTAAAGGAACTCCCTACCTTGATAGAGGTGGCTAATGGTCAATCCTATTAGGTGCTCCCAACCTTCAAGGGGAAATAGCATTTCCGAGGTCAACCCTTCAATCAATAGGTGTTAGTGTAAATATTTCAATTTGGTAATGGAGGGGAAAGACTTCATGGCCAAGTGCCATGGTCAAGGTGACTAGTCGATGGGGAGTCCACATCCTAAGTGTATGAATATGAGGGAGGAATCATGGAGGCACAAGTGACCCTTCTTGGCCTGCTTTTTCCACACTTGTAGTGCACCTTTTACTTTTTCTTGATAATGCTTTGTATTATGGTGCATAGCTCAAGGGTTATAGATTTCTCTTTATGATGTAGCAATTTATATTACCTCTTGTGATGAGACAATTCATTGCTCATCAGAGTTGGGACATGCAAGGGTTCCTTTTGATTTAAAAGAGCATCATGTGCTCAGAAATTCGGTGATGGCTAATGAGGGTAGAACTCATGCTAGGCCTTTTCCCGCGCACTAACTTATGTCCCAACCATCTTTTGCATTTTGATTTTCTTCTTTTTATTTTGTTGTGGCCATGATATACTTTTTCATTCTTTTAATTGCATCAACCTCCAGGGCAATGTCTTCTGGCCCTACTCAATGAGTGTGGGTGCCAAATCCCAATGAACCAATGACAAGTTAAACACAAACAATGGAGGTGGTATATGGGGCTTGTAATGTGGCGCGGAAATTGTCAAGTATGGTGTAGGGGATAATGAACACGCTATTTCAATCCAGGTTTTCCAAGTAGTGCCCCTCCAATAACCCTAAGGCCTCAAGGGAGGTCCCATTGGACTAGGGCTAAAGATTAAAACCCCCTGGTAAGACGAGAGAACAGATTTACAGTCAAGATCAATGAATCTTCTATATCACCCCTCTATCCATGCTAAATGCCCAAAACAAATATGCATAACCACCTAATTGCAAAAAGATCAAAGTACCTTTTGAATAGCAACCCAACATTGTTCAAATGGAAGTGTCGAATCATGAGAGGTGTGTGGTTGATGCAAATGGAAGAGGCACATGGCATATCATCATTGTATAGTGAATATCAAGGGTTGTTGGCTAGCTATAGTTGGTTGTCCGACTAGTTGTCAAATGTAGGAGAAAAGTTCTCTCCTATGGGGTTCTCGATTTTGGTGGGTAATAGGAACCACATATAGAATGACCACTAATGACCAAATAAAGGTCAATGGGAGTCAAGAGTATAGTTAATACAAATAGAAAAATAAGGAATTCCTAGAACATTCCCTAAGAAAGTAGTGAATCTACCTAAAAAAAAATGGATGAAAGGTAGAAAAGGGAAAAAAAGAAGGGTTTTAGCAATGAAGGAAACCTTGTAAAATGTACAAGGGAATATTAGGAAAAATAGAAAGACAAGGAAGAATGGGACTAGTCATAGTTTGATCTATTTGCAGGGCTTCCAAAGTTAGCCACAGTAAAGTCCTCAATGTTGAGAATGATCATGTCATTGAGAGTGTGTTTGAGGCAAAGGTGGTTGGGCATGGTCAGTAACAAGGAAACCCTCACAGCAACTCTCCAATAATCAAAGGTCAATATGCTCACGGAGGAGAAGAACCCGCTAGATTTTCTTGCCTATGGAACTTAAATTGGACATGAAGGGGAATCGTAGCACTACAATGAACTCCAGAACTGAAAAAATAAGTTGTTCCTCGGGCAACACAAATGTGTTAGTTTATGTAGCTCGGACAGGTGTTCTAGTCTCAAATGGTGTCCATGAGGCTAAGGAACACAGTGGATTAATTTTCTCCAATACCCAAAAAACATTTCCAAGGAAATAATCTTAATTAGAATTACTTAGCCAGTTTATTAGTTTTCCTAATTCTAACTTAGGGAAATGGCTTAATTAATCAAGATTAATTGAGGTAAATAGATTTTCCTCTAATGACTTCTAGAAAACTCATTTAGCGGAGACAAGATGATCTTAGCCATCGATTGAGATTAGATCGTGGTTGTTGATTGCTCAACGAGAGATTATAAGAGGAAATCGATGGGCATTTGGAGAACATTTCATAGACACAAATTTGCAATGATAGCAAGGGCGCAGTGATAGCGTGGAGGACACCTAGCGGAGTTTTCAACAAGAAAAATGAGGAGAGAAATTCTGGAGAAATTCTTCACAAAGATTCCAATTATTTCAAGAGGAGGCCAAATTATTATGCGGAGAGGCCGCATTAACCAATGCAAGTTACTAATGTGAATTGTTGGGCTGACAATTGATTTCTAGTTGTCGAAGGAAGTGCGAGTTGTTGGGCGTAGAGAATATTGTTGAAACGAATTTCCAGAGCCAATGCAAGTTCCAGGAGATTCCATGTGTATTTCTAGTTTTTCCAATGCATGTTGTTGGAAGGAGGTGTGAATTGCACAAAGGAGAGACCAGTTTTCTAGCAGGAGTTCGATTTGGCTAGAAGAAGTGGAGAAGAGATATTATCGAAGCTTTGCCAATGAGAGGCAAGTAGTCTATGTAATTCTCAATTGCTAAAGATTTATTAATAATATAAACCCTCATCTGCTACAATGGTTTTCCACACACTAGGGTTTTTCCAAAGACTTTTCTTCAAAATTATTGATGTTCATTATTTGTGTGTGTGTGTGTGCAATATTTTCTCAGTTCCTGTGGTTTATTTATTTTTTGTGAAGTTGCAATAGTGTTTTATTCAGTATTTGCCGCAAATAATTTGTAAAAGATAAATAATCAAATTTGATAGGAGAATAATAACCAATAATTGCAACAATATTAAAATTTCACATGTTATTAGAGCAGATCTAAGGGCAAAAGAAGGCTTTGCATAGACATAGGAAGAGAAAAATTTGAGGGTTTAAAACCCAATTCATATTCTTCAGTTTATTTGGGTTTTGCTTATTTCCAAGAGTTTGAAAAATGGCATTAGCAGGCTTGAAAGATCAAGACAGATTGGATCGAGCCTCAAGTTTTGGTGTCTGGAAAGCCAAAATTCCCTTCTTGTTGGAAGAAAATGGTCTCAAGGAGTACGCGACTGGTGTGATAACCATACCAAAGAATCTAATGTAGCTTTGAACATATCAAAAGGAAGATGCTAAAACACAAAGGACAATCCTTGATGGAGTCAAGGACCATATAGTTCCACATATTGTTGAGTTGGATACAACAAAGAAAATGTGGGACGCTATTTTGAAACTGTTCCAAGATGCTACCACTAACAAGAAGCTACTTCTTAGAGAAAAGTTGAGAAAAATGAAGATGCACAAACGTGAAGACATTACCAGTTACCTCACCAAACTTCGATTGGTAAAGACGAGTTAGCTGCAATGGGAGACAAACCTGATGTTGAAGAGATGGTGCATATCGTCCTAAATGGCTTTACGAAGCAATGGTATGTATTCGTTGGGGTGATCAATGGACTAGACACATTATTGGGTTGGGATGGATTATGGAGCGATTTCACCCAAAAGGAGTTGAGGCTCAGTCTTATTAGTGGTAGTAGCAATAGGACTCAGAAAAGTTAGGAACAACGGGAGAACGTGGCCCTTGTTGAAAAATGTAACTAGTGTCGGTCTTCATAATTGTACTTAAGTCATGATGTAATATATTTGTCAAAAGAAATTTATTATTATCAATTTGACTTAAAGCATGGTTGCCATGCTTGGGTCAACAAGTTTATAGGTCAAAGCACGCATTGAGTGCTCTAGGATTTTCATTGAGTCAAAGTCAAAAATTATTTTTGTAAGAGACCCTTCTTGGGCTCCTTAAGGTAAAGAAAGAAAAATATTCTAGTCTTACATCTCCTCCATCAAGTCAGCCTTAGTCACCTTACATGTCGACTTCCTCACTTATCAAGTCAGCTCCATTTCATCATGTCGACCTCAAACTACAGGTTCCAACCACTATATATAGCAAAGCTACTCAACCTATCTTGGTGCAATTTAAATGATGAAAAGTGTCTGCGATTCAAACAAAAAGCAAGAGATGCAAAGGGAAGTAAGTAAGGGTGTTTGACATCTACAAATGAAGAAGAAGATGAATGCCTATAAGGACTGAAGTTTTTCCATGATTACAGAACCGAAGATAACAACAATTACAAAGTGAAGTAAAGAGTAGAGAGTCTATCTATTACAAGGTATTCAGATCACTACAAAATAGAGAGTCTATCCATTACAGGGCCGAAGACATCAACTGATGCAAGAAGAAATTGTGTAACTATTACAAGAAAGAAGATATGTAAAATTGCAGGACCGAAGTTTTCCATGATGACAAGAATCAAAGTTTTGATGATTAAAGAAGATCAATTTTGGAAGAAGACCATATGAACAGGCTAACTTGATGGATGGAGGTTTGGGTCAAAAGTCTAGGTTGTGTTGTTGTGATTTGAATCTACTTAAGGAAGAGTTAATGACTAAGTTTTCCCCTAGATAGGGGTTTTGCCCTCACTGAGAGCCTATATCATGTGTTCTCTTGAGTTTTTGTGTTTCTGGAAATTGTCTTGATGATAGTAACATAACTACAAAGAAGAAGAAAATAATTAATCACAAGAATTTGTCAAATAATGGAGAAATCAAATTAAACAAAGTTGCCCTAGATTTCTCAACAACCTTAATCGAGAAAGGAAAAGCAAAGAATGGGTCCAACAAAGGGCCAAACCCAAAAGGTGAGAAGAAGAAGGACCTTTCCAAGGTCAAATGAAATGGCTGTCATGAGTTTGGCCACTATGTTAGCAATTGTCCATAGGAGAAGAAGACTGAGGAGAAGGGCAAGAAGGAAATAACAGCGTCAGCAAGTGCAGATGAGCTCTCCAGTGGGATGGAAAGGGAATTTGCACTAATAGCTTGCCTATCTAGCTCAACCTCACTAAGAGTCTAGTATATAAACAATAGGGTGTTATTCCACATGATAGGAGTTAGAGAGTACTTCTCCAACTATAAGGAGGAGGACATCAAATTTCAAATCTAGATGGGGAACAAGTCCAAGTGCAATCCAATTGCAAGAGGGACTATACTGTTTCAGAGGGAGAATGGCAAGCCAATTTCAATTCATGATGTGTTGCATGTGCCAAGCTTGGGTATGAACCTAATTTTTGTATCTATCCTTAAGGGTAAATGGTAAGATGTTCTCTTTAGAGGGGTGCATATGTTGTTGAAGCACAAAGATTGAAGATTACATATAGCGATTGGAGTTAGGAGTGACCATTTGTACAAGTTGTAGATGGATACTCCTAAGGCGTTGGTTAGGACAATGATCTAAGGGATCAGGGGGAGCTATGGCATAGGAGGATGCGCGATATACATCATGGAGCACTCAGATTGCTTTATGAGATGGTGACAGGTGTTCTGGAATTGAGCACAGAACATGACGATGTTTGTAGAGGATGTGTGTTAGGGAAGTTTGCAAAGCATCATTTCCAAGGAGTGCCACAAGATCGCAGGTTATTGTTGACTTAGTGCATTCAAATATATGTGAACCAATGTCTACAAAGTTTCTCAGGGGATACGAGTACTTCGCTTATTTTATAGATTATTTCTCCAAAAAGACCAAGAATGAGTTCTTCAATCGCTTTCAAGAGTTCAAAGATCTAATGGAGAATGCGACAAGCAAGAAGGTCAAGGTTCTTTGGTTAGACAATGGAGGTGAGTACACAAGAAAGGAGTCTCAAGAGTTCTATATCAAGGCAGGGATCAATAGATAGTGTATGGCTTCGTACAACCCACAATAGAATGGGGTTGCTGAGAGGAAGGATCATTCTATTTCAGAAGGCACCGAAACCAATGTTGTATGGCCATGATCTACTGCACTATTTATAGGCAGAGGCATGTAGTACGATAGTTTACATACAAAATAAGGTCTCACATAAAGCGTTGGGCAAGATGACACCAGAGGAGGCATTCACAGGGAAGAGGCCAGATGTCAATAATTTTAGGATATTTGGCAGCCTAACATATTGTCACATTCCAAGAGACACGTGTTCAAAATTAGATCAGACTACAAAGAGAGAATGACACCTGATGATTATATGAAAGAATCCATGCCCAAGGATGATCCAGCGAACACTTGTACCATCATATATCATCAGTCAAAGAGTTTTTTAACTCTACTTCTATCTTCTCATCATCTTTCTTGTACCCAGATTCCACACCCTGCAGGGAATTGTAATAAGTGATACTAGTAACAAAGAGTTTTAAGTCTGTAACAGGCCTAGGATGTTGGGACTCGATATGTAAATGAGTACACCTTGGAGTGTCTTTTTTAATTTGGTTAATTATCCCTTTTTTTTTAGAGGCGGATAATTTTATGGGTTTTTTCACTCACTTTTTACCCCAAAGCTGGGGTGACGGCTTGAAGGTTCAGCCCCTAACACATCTTAGTGTCTAGAGTCAATGTATATTATCATATTAGATCACACAAAAAATTTCGTGGAATTTGGTTAGGTCTAGGTAGTCATTTTTTAATTTTTTAGATTTCCCACAGATCAAAAATTACAAATAAAATTGTATTTGAATCGTAATAAGTGTACTCTACATAAGTTGTATGGGGTATGAATAATAAAAATTACACCTCTCACCCTCAGCTTTCTACTATGACACACTTTGAGGGGTTAATAATGTGTTTTGGACCCTCAAAACCCACATTTCCTAAGTTTAGTGTAAATTATGGCATTTAATTAGGCTATAATTAAATAAAATAGAGAGAAATAAATTATTCCATGTGACAAAATGATGTGGAAATAACTTGGAAATTATCCAAAGTCAAAGAGTTGAGTCAATGGACATGTGGAAGATGACTGAGCACACTGCATCATAAATATACTATTATTTCATAAAATCGAATTTCCCAGCAATAAAGCAGCAGTTGCACATATGGAAAATCAAATTTATTAGAGGAACTCATGTACTGAAAGAATATTCTACGGAATATTTAGATTGAGGACTTTGTGGGGCCTTCTTTCACTGTTAGCTCGAGTTGCTTCTACACTTAGCACTTCACATGGAGGATTATGAGTTTCACTTGAGGAAATCACGCAATTCCTAGGGATCTGCGCAGAGCATCTTTGGGATCATCATTTGAAGTGGCGGCACTTGGTTCAAGTTTGATTTGGTTTGACTGGAGCTATCTCATTTCTTTGGTTCACTCATTGATATGTTTACTATGCCAAAAATGGAATTCGATTTCCCTAGAGATGCACATATGGAATTTGATTTTGCTCTAATGTCTCTATCTTTTCCACATCGAACTTGACTTATCTTTCCTTGGGATTTGCTCCAAGTTCAATTCTCACATGCATTCTTCCTTGGGATTTGCTCCCAACTCACTATATAATGAGACTATGTGCTCTCATATTGTATCATGTTATGAGTTATTGGTCTTGAGGAAACTCTACGATTTTGTACTTGCGTACATTCTTAATATAATCAATATTTTATTGGCTATCTGACTGGTGTTCTCTTGGCGTTATGAGGTGATATCTTTGCATGCTATTGCTATTGTGTTTAATTTCTTTTAGATATTGAATTTATATTAGTTTATACTTGTCATCTTGCTTGGGTTGATGTGTGCAACTTGCACTATCATTGATTTAGAGTAGTATTCTAGGGATAAGCTTGCCAATTCATTTTAGGAAAAATGCTTAGTTTATCTTATTCATTATATTGCTCTAATCTTGTGCAAACTAATATGTGTTCAAGTGTCTAGGAAAGATCTTTTGTATTATGTGCAGGAATTCATCTAGAAGTGGGAGAAATTTCAATTAGAACAACTCACTCCTAGAGTTACAACGATCCAAGACTTAGCCATTTTTTCGCTCCAAGTCTTCCATCCAACAAAGAGCAAAAAGGAGTTTTCTTACTCTATAGCTACTCGATCATCCATTTAAATTTAAAATACTTCTTTGATTTTAGTTCTTTCAAAGTTATATCTCCTATTCAAGAGTCATTTCCAAAGCTAGGCAAGTATGAGGGTTCACTCCCATTACTTGAGCTAGTACTTTGTATATTAAATTCCAATTTTAGTTTTGGTTTCATTTCCCTAACTTCACACTGACAATTGGTTTTGTGTTTTGCATCCATAGGCTTGAGCATTAGGCAACAAGGAGCTTGAGGAGAAGCTTTCAGACACTACTCACTCGTCTTTATGTAGGACCCCCGCAAGCACTTGGGAGAGAGTTGCAAACTCATTTAGGTCGTGGGCCTTTTGAGCCTTGTGAATCTCTTTTGGAGAGTTTTTTCCATCTTCAATTTTGATGTTATTATTTTTATTTTTTATTTTTTTGGAGAGTCTAGCTTTGTTAGATTCCTATCTTTGTAAAGATCTCTCTCTCATTGTGGGCAGCCCTCTTAGAGTCATTTTTACTTGCTTCAAACACTAATAAAAGATAATAAAAAAATTGTTGGAGGGAGCTTGGGATTTTTCCCATGGCATCCCCCTTCCTCATTTAGAGGAAGGATTCTTGTAGGTGGTCTAATCTTGCTTCTAGTTTTTCTTAGCTTTCTAACTTTTAATTTCATATTGTGCATACTTAAAATCAACACATTTCACTCTACATGAAAATTTTTACTAATCTTGTATTTAAATTCCCACATGCATAAGCTTCCAAATTGTAAACTTGAGAAAATCTCATCTTATGTGTAAACACTTCATACTTTGGCAAGTTTTTATTGTTTTGTAATTTCTTCAAATATATGCTTCACTATTTGGTCAATTTATGCTATATGTGATGGAAACTATTAGAACACTATCATTTATTTGAAACAATTGTAGCTTAAAGAAATCTATTCGAATTTACTTGTTTATTTTCCATTCAATGGTGCAAACACATATGAGCTTATTTACATTCTAGCCTCTCAAGTTTTGCAAACTATTTCTCTTTGAAGCATTTGCATGTAGCATTAGTTTAATTTGGGGAATTAGCACAACTTGCACTTCATCTAGGCATTTTAGTATACGAAGGCCCCAAGCCTCATTAAAATTTTACCTCCAATATAAGTTGGTTGAAGTAGACATCTTAGAGACCCTCTACTCCTCTACTGACTCTTCACTATGAGATCCATATCTTTGGGCAAGAGTGAAGTCTGAAGATTGAAGAGTTAAATTGTAATCTTGTTGTAAAGATAATTGATAAAATTAACCAAGAGCACTTTCCATTACATTTACTTTACTTGTCTCTTGATGGTTTGAGTTTTCATATGCAAAATATATTCCAAAAGCAAATATTGTAATCCTTTCAAACAAGTGCTTTATTTTCATGCTTTAAGTCTAATTGCATATTGATGCCTTGGTTTAGCACCTCCTTTCTTTTACATTTCCAAGTTAATTACTAATTTTTGGGTTTTGGCAAGATATGTTTCACATGTTTTGATTCATAAAGTTGATTATCTCAAAACCATTTTATATCTTACATATCTTGTGCTAACAATTCTTGTTTACATTTCGGGGCTACTTTGCTTTCTCTTTTGAGAGCATTACATTTTATTTTGAGCAAATATATCTTTAAATTGTTGAGCACATTCCTTATAAGACATTGGTTTTATGGTTTTTCTCATGTTAACGATTGGCATTGTTATTTCAAAGTTGTTCACATCATATTTGCTCATGAATCCTTAAAAGTAATCCATTTTCACTATAACACTCTCCTAGAAACTCACATCTTTTAACTTAACTTTTCATTAGGGACCACCCCCCTAGCTAACCTAGGAGATAGCTGAAACGAAGAGAGTGGGTATTAGTTTAACAACCCCTTCTCTGAGTTCCCTACCACCAACCAAACTTTATGGGGTTGAAAGCTTTTCTCACTAACTTGTAGGTAGGTGTAGGGGGCAGGTGATAACATTTTTTGGTGTTGTTGTCGGGGACAAGTTTTCTTGTACCTAGGAGATCGACTAGCCTTTTGGTTTTAGCATTTTTCAACTTTAGATTTAGGTTCTTGCTCAAGTGTCGACTCCACTCAATCCAAATCTTGCAAGAGTCTCTACTAGGAGAAATTCAAATGGTTTAGTTAGCCCCTTTCCTAATCCTGAAAGTGTTTTTAGAGAGAGGTTGAATAGAATTTCTCATAGTAGAGCTCTTGCTAGTCTTGGGCAAGAGGCTATTTCTGATGTTCATTTGCTTTTTCAAGAACAAGTAGAGCCTAGCATCATGAATGATCTTTTTGCTCCTTGTGACTTCACTAACATAAATAATTATCCTCACAATATCCCTGACAAGGCTATTGAAAAGTTGACTTCCTTTCAAGGTAGCAATGCCATTAGTGCTACATCACATGTGAAAAACTTTAATGGTTGTATCTTTAAATGGTGTAACACTGCTAATTATGAGGATGTGAATATGAGACTTTTTGTCTTATCTTTAGAAAAGGATGCTCTTGAATGGCTCACTGAGCAACCTGCTAACTGATATAACTCTTTACAAGCCATTCTAACTACCTATTTAGATAAGTTTAGAGAGAAAAAGGAAAATAGGCATTTGATCAATGCCATTAGCAATATGAAGAAAAATGAGAATGAAACCATGGAGGAGTTTAACAAGAGATTCACTGGATTAGTAAAAAGCATGTCTGCTACTATTAAACCTCTTGACGAATTTCTTTTATGCCCATATCTGGATGTTTTTGGGGTTGACATTGCTTATGAGTTGAGGAGGAAAGAGTCTGTGAATTTAGGTGTAGCTCAAACTGAAACCTTAAAAATCGAAAAGCCTAGAAAGCAATCAGGAAAGTCTGAACTTCCTGGTTTAACTAGAGGGCCATTGAAATCGAATGATTCAAAAGGCAAGGCCAAAGGAGGGACTACATATGATCCTATTAAGGAGTTAACCCAACTCATCAAGAGTATGGAAGCAAATCACACTAGCCAAATGAATGTTATCCAAAATCGATTAGTGACCATGGAGAGAAATCAAGGTGGGAGATTCCCAAATAGAGGAAATGATAGATGGAAAAAGAGAGGACCTCCTAATGACCATATGCCACCTAATCCACTTGAGTCTACAAATTTAGTTGATGATTCCATGCCTTATTGTAGACCTTGTGATGACATACATGATGAACTCACTTGTCCTTATGCAAGAAGGATCCTAGAAGGAGATATGGTGGGATCAAGTGAGCAAATCAATGTAGTTGGAAAAGAGCATCATTTGTCCTTGGAAAATTGGATGGGAGTCATGGAGAATAGTCAAAAGGTAAATAGAAAGCCTCCATCCTCCTATAGTGTGAATAATTTTGAAGAGTTGGATAGGATCAATAAGTTATATGGAGAAAGGCCTTCTTCAACTCAAATTTTAGAGATAGCGAAGGATAAAGAAAGGGGAAAGAATAAAGAAAGAAATAATAACAAAACTTTCACTCCACCCACATCGAAGTTGAACTTTGACTTGGGAGGATGGATTAATAATGCTAAGATTTTAGTTCCTGTCACTGAAATCATGAAGATTCCCTCCCAGAGATATAAATTGTTGAAAGCCATTGATGCTCCAAATGGAAAAGAGATGTCAAATTTTTCTAAGGATAGATATGAGGATGCCCCTATCACTTTGCAAAGTAGTCATAAGTGTAGAGATAACAGAGACCACCAACCTTTTTTCATCACTATGTGGGTCAATGGAATGCTTTTACACAATTGTACGTTTGACTCCGGGGCATCATCTTGTGTCATGACTAAGAAAGTCATGAATCAAATAAGCTTGGGGATTTCTAGACCCTACCACAACATTTGTGCAATGGGCTCAAAGATCATTGAAGCTTGTGGTTTGATAAAAGATCTTCAAATCCACTTGGTTGTACATCCTGATATTATGATCACCATGGATATTGTGGTGATTGATGTGCCTGATGCTTGGGGGATGTTATTGTCTAGAAAGTGGGGAGTTGATATTGGGGGTAGTTTGCAAATGGATTTAAGTTATGCTACCATCCCTAATAGTGAGGGCATCATGATTATATTGGATAGGGAATTGGAGAGAAAGTTTCATGTAGAAAATCCCAAGGAGCCTCATAATGAAATTGTGTATGAATTGGATAACTTGGGAAACTATGCTATCTTGGCTAATTTTTTTCCTCCTTTGGAGAAGGAGGTGGATTGTAAGAAAGATGGAGTTTGACACATGAATTTTGATAGCGCCCATTCTAGGTATGGTAAGGGTGCTGGAATTGTCCTTACCTCCCCTCTTGGTCACATATTCAAGTTTGCCTATAGATTGGAATTCGATGCAACCAACAATGTAGCAGAGTATGAGGCTCTATTGTTTTGGAATTGGTTTCGCCGGGCAAATTTTTCATGCAGGTAGAAGAAGATTCAAGTACAACTTCAAGCAAGAATTCAAGAGCAGAAGTATCAAATCAAAGGAAGCATTGCAACGGGACATCCTTTGAAGACATGACAGCTATCCGTATATTGTGAAGAAGTGTTAAGGCCAAGAGTCATCATTGTAAAATTGTAAAAGAGTCATTTGTAAAAGTGTCATCATTGGAAAAGTCATTATTGTAAAAGAGTCAATCTACCTAGAGTCAAAAAGGCATTATTGGGAGGTATAGGAGCCTCTGCTGGGATGATGTCATGGTTGGGTTGCAGGTCACAGTGTGATTGGGTGTTCAATCAAAATCATTGTAAATCATATTGTATCATGGATTGTTGTCCCTGGTACGAGAATCCACACTCGTCTCATTTTAGTCATTATAGGGTAGCAGGGTAGTGCTAGGCTGGTGCATGAAATCGCCTACAGGTTGGAGCCTGTGAACACTTCAGGGTGGTAGGTTGGTCTAGGATGTTGGGGCACCCATTCAGTTGACTACTGAAGAAACTAGGGCATTGGGGCGTCCTTCCAATGGGAGCTGGAAAAGAATGCTTTTCTAGAATTCTAGGAAGTTGCTGTTTTCATTACAGTGGGGGCTAAAGATTAAAGAATTTATTAGAAAAGCGTCGGTGGTTTTTTACCCGGAGGGGGTTTCCACCTAAAATTCTTGTGTCTACTATGTTTTTTTATTTATTGTTATTACTGCATAAACATTAACAATAATTGAAAATTAAGTAAAGCTCTGAAAAGATTTAAAAGTGCTAATTGCTAAGAAACACTGATTCACCCGCCCTCTCAGTATTTCCAACATGTATCCCTTCTATTTGGACACTCCCTTGCATAGCGACCAAACTTATTGCAAACAAAACACTTGCCCTTCCTTCCTCCCTTAGATCTAGGCTTTCCATGGAAATGACCTTTAGACCCTACATTATTCTCCTTTTGGCATGTGCAGAGAATGCAGTGAAGTTGCTTCTATTAGAAGGCATTTCTTGCTCCACCATTCTTGTTTCTTCTTGAATGCATCTCGACATCAATTCTTCAAACCCTAGAATTTGATCATTGTTGAGGACGGTGGTTCTAAATACATACCACTCAGGTGGGAGTCCTCCAAGGGTGGTGAGAGTAAGTTCCCTTTCAGGAATCGAGAGTAGATCATTCTTGATCTCAGTAATCCTCAAGTAATAGAATTGAATATCCTCGTCCTTGCCCTTCTTAATATCCTTCAACTTATTCTTGAGAAATAGAATTTGAGTAGCATTACTAAACTTGAACATGTCGATCAACCTATTGTAGATCTCCTTGGAGGTCTTCAATTCAGAGATGTAGGCCACCAGATGCTTGTCAATGGAATCCTTGATAATCTTCTTTGCTTTGACTTCAACCCTATTGTACTTGGTCTTTGCAGCAGTCGGTGCATTTGAAGGAGCTTCAGGGATTTTACCCTACACATAATCCATCACTTCTTTTTCTTCCAAGGTCAAATCAAGAGACATCTTCCATCCATGATAGTCAGATTTATCATGGAGCTTGTCTTCAGCCGGGACGTAGGATGAGGAACCCATTGAACCTTTTGTCCCTGTCCAACTGTCTTTGGTGATTGCTCTTTCACTCTTGCTTGGGCTTTGTCTTCACCTCAACTCTGATACCATGTTAATTTAGGCATCAGTGGTATGTTCTATGCTTTAGAGCAATTTTACTTCAATTTCTTTATTAGCCCAGTATCAATATTCAGATTAGAAATCACATCAACATGATAGTAAAATACAAATAGAACATAAACATAAATAGTAGAAGACAAGCCAAGACAAGATGACACAAGATGTGGCACGAGCCAGGGTTAAACCCTAATGTGGGGAAACCCTTGATCAAATCTTCTTTTAGTCTTCAATAGTTCAACAGAGAGAGATAGTACAATTTACAACACTGATAATTTAAATCAGCAGCAAAAGAGCCCTAACCAGAAAAAGTCAACATTGGTCAACAGGGCAAATTTGACCCTCAGCAAATCAGTCAACTTCAGTCAACTTCGAGCTCCAAATAGCAAGATAAAACAACCCTCAAAACAGTCAAATTTGGCTCAGTCAAAGTTTGGTCAAATAGCTCACCTACGATCAGCCCAAACAAAGATAGCTCACAAAAATGCAGTCAAAGGAGGTCAACACATGCTGGTCAATGCTTGGTCAAATTATCCAGACATTCATTCTCCTGAAATTTCAACCTCCTAAAATTTCACTCTGCTGAAATTTTGGACCTATGGAGAGAGAAAGGCCTAGAAATTTGTACCCAATCAATGAGGAGAGAGAGAGAGAAGTGTGAAGATGAGTGTGTCCAAATGAGGCTAAGTCACCTTCTATTTATATGCAACGTTGAGGATGAATAGACTTGATTGTTGCGCTTCTAAGAAACAAAACTTGATTTGCATCATTAACTTTAAATAAACTCACCAGTCTATTGTAGATTTCCTTGGAGGCGTCTAGTTCAGAGATGTAGGCCACCAAGTGCTTGTCAATAGAGTCCTGGACGATCTTCTTCGTTTTGGCTTCTTTGTTTTTCCATTTGTTCCAGGCAGCGGCGAATGCATTTGATTGAGGCTCAACAATATTGCCTCTTACACGGTCCAACACTCCTTGATCCTCAAGGGTTAGATCAATAGACATCTTCCATCCATGATAGTCAGCTTTCTCATGGAGCTTGTCTTCGGCAGGAAAGAGTGTTGAGGACCCCATAGTTCTTTTAGGATAGCCTTGCCAATCTTCTCTTCGGTGATTGCTCTTGCTCTTGCTCGAGCTTTGTCTTCACCTCAGCTTCGATACCATGTTAAGTTATGGTATGTTCTATGCTTATGACAGTTTACTTCTTTTTCTTATTATATTCCACAGATTAGCCATAACATTTACATAAAGTAAAGTGCAGATAGAACATTAAACGATCGACAGAAAACAAGCCAAGACAAGGGACACAAGATGTGGCGGCTAGCTAGGGACAAACCCCACAATGTGTGGGGAAACCCTTTGATCAAATCTTTTTTTATCTTCAATAATGCAGCAGAGAGAAATAGTACAATAAATATGATTTATATCATCAGTAGCAAACCCTAGATCAATAGTATCAGCATTAGCGGCTTCATCATCAAAACTAGGGCAAACGATATCTCACAAACCGATCGTCGGATCGGCATGATTCCACCACCAAAATTTGCGACTTCCATAGGAGGTTCAAATGAACCTACAGCACAATTTAGATGAAGAGATCTTCTAGTCCACACAGGTCAATCTTTACTTCTACAGTTGCAGCTTCAGTTTCAATAGCTTCCAACTTCAAACCAGGGCAGTCGATATCTTGCAAATCGTCCGTCGGATTGACTTGATTCCACCACCAAAAGTTGCGACTTTCAGAGGAGGTTCAAATGAACCTACAGCGCAATTCAGATGAAGAGATCTTCTAGTCCATGTAGGTCAATCTTTACTTCTGCAGTTGCAGCTTCAGTTTCAGCAACTTCCGGCTTCACATGTGTGAGGGAGAGACCCTTTTCTGCGCAGTAGAGAAGAGACTCTTTTTTGCGCAGTAGAGAGAGAGAGAGATGTGATGAGATGAGTGAGTGCAAATGAGGAAAAGTCCTCCTGTATTTATACACAATGTTGGTGTTTGAATAGATGCGACTGTTGGGCTTCTGAGCCTACATGAGTTGTACGTCGGCTTGATAATAATTCCATAATCAAAATAAATTCATATCTCCATGAATACTTATCGGAATCGGATGATCTTTATATCAATCCTACACCTCTCGACGAGAGGAATCTAATAAAAATATTATTAGCCATGAATAAGATGACCCACATGAAGTTCTTTCCTAGTTTCCAATTTTAACAATCAATAAGCCAAATTCCCATTGAGTCCAAAGGAGTAGAGGTAGATAGAGCAGCTGGTAGATAATATTCATCCTGCTTATTTCTCAGAAACAAAACTTGATTTGCATCATTAACTTTAAATAAACTCGCTAGTCTATCATAGATTTCCTTGGAGGTGTGTCGGTCGAAGATGTAGGCCACCAAGCACTTGCCAATAGAGTTCCGGATGATCTTCTTTGTTTTGACTTCTCCGGTTTTCCATTTTTTCCTGGCAGCAATGGATGCATTTGATGGAGGCTCAACAATATTGTTCTCACATGGTCCAACGCTCCTTGATCTTCTAAGGTTAGATCAATAAACATCTTCCATCCATGATAGTCAGCTTTCTCACGGAGCTTATCCTTGGCAGGAAAGAGTGATGAGGACCCCATAGTTCTTTTAGGATAGCCTTGCCAATCTTCTCTTCGATGATTGCTCTTGCTCTTGCTCTTGCTCGGGCTTTGTCTTCACCTCAGCTCTGATACCATGTCAAGTTATGGTATGTTGTATGCTTAGAGCAATTGACTTTTCTTTCTTATTATTATTCATAGATTAGCAATCACATGTACATAAGAAAAGTGCAGATAGAACATTAAACTATCATCAGAAAACAAGCCAAGACAAGAGACACAAGATGTGGCGGCTAGCCAGGGACAAACCCCACATTGTATGGGGAAACCCTTTGATCAAATCTTCTTTTATCTTCAATAATTCAGCAAAGAAAAATGGTACAATAAATCTTATTTATATCAGCAGTAGCAAACCGTAGATCAGCAGTATCAGTGTTAGCGGCTTCATCATCAAAACTAGGGCAGTTGATATCTCGCAAACTGACCGTCGAATCGGTTTGATTTCACCACCAAAAAATGTGGCCTTCAAAGGAGGTTCAGATGGACCTACAACGCAGTTCAGAGGAGGAGATCTGATGGTCAACACTGGTCAAACTTTGGACCTGTAGTTGCAGCTTCAGGTTCAGCAGCTTCCTTCCACATGTGTGAGAGATTCTCTTTTCTGCGCAGTAGAGAAAAGCCTCTTTTCTGCGCAGGAGAGAGAGAGATGTGATGAGATGAGTGAGTGCAAATGAGGAAAAATCCTCTTGTATTTATACACAACTGTTGATGTTTAAATAGATGCGATTGTTGGGCTTCTGAGCCTACATCAGTGTAGGTCAGCTTGATAATAATTCCATAATCAAAATAAATTCATATCTTCATAAATACTTATCGGAATCAGATGATCTTTAGATCAACCCTACACCTCTCGGCGAGAGGAATCTAATAAAAATATTATCAGCCATGAATAAGATGACCCACATGGAGTTTGGCCCTAGTTGCCAATTTTAATAGAAGGATACCCCAACACAACTTCTAGCCAATTTGTTGAGCAAACTGATGTCTAGAATTGATTTTGTTGGAAGCCCTACGAAGTTGTCTAGGGTCAGGGCAAGAAATTTGAAAAATAAGAGAAATTATGGTGATCATCAAGGGTTTGTAGACCGGTTCCTAGCCTATTGTGGAGAATCGAGTCAAAGTGTATTTGATTTAGGATGCTCACTTTCTCAAGGAGCCATATTGCAACTTCGGATGCTCTAGTGTAGCAGCTACAAGGTCGCAACAAGGATTTATACTTCGATTTGCAAATGGAATTTCAAGGTCGAAGTTTCACAACTCACCCTAGAAACATTCAATTCTTATTACCAAAATGAGTAACATATGCAATGAGCCAAGATCACATGTGCTTCATTTTGCATCAACATTAGGGCAAAAGAAAAATCAAGACATAGAGGTCCATACATTAGACAGTAAGCATAAAAAATTTAGCATGAATAGCACTTACATGACAAAAGAAGTATATCCATCCATCACATTTGCAAAAGAATGAAGCTCCAAGACAAATAGCAATTACCCAAACATCAAAATGCATCAAATGATCTCCAATTCATCCAAAATAGCAGGTTTGAGTTCTTTCTCAAAGGAGGTATAAATCCAAGTGATGTTGAATGAGAAAGAATGCCTCTCCTCTATTTATACAATCTGCTAAGGGATTCGAAAATCAAAACCCTAGCACACATGCAACCTTCGAACCCTGCAACCACGGACCTATACGAGCGAACTTCCACAAACCATCACAGACCTATGTGAGCCAAACCAAAGAAAGAGAATAGAAGAATGCTTCATGATGATTGTCCAAATGAGGGTCACTTGACTTGTATTTATAGCCTTCCAAGGGTGTCCAATTTTCTTTAGGGCTAGCCTGATCAAATGTGCACATGTCGGATTTAATTCGAAAATACACTTTCCCTTGTCCAAATTGAGTGCTTCAATAATCAAAATTGGTCCTCTCGAAAAGAGGAATCTAGTCCCAAGATTCGAATTTGTCATTGAGATACCAAATTAACATAAATATGATGTGCCAATCGAAATTTACAATAACTTTTCCAAAAATTATTGATTTTTTTCCTGGTCTCTTCCCACAAGCAAACTTGTATAGCATGCCATGTGTCCAATTCTTGAATTATAATTATGGAATCTATACTTGAGCTACTTCTATATGTCTCCTAAAATTCTAGAATATTTCACAGACTGAAAATTTTCAGACAAGATATAGTAAAAATAACAAGCTAACATGTTTAAAATTTATTTTTTGATTGTTCACATACCCTAACTTCCATAGGGTATAGCTCCCAAAATATAGTGAACAAAATTCCGAAAATTGAACCAGCTATTCCCAAGATTTCTCTTTAATATGGTCCAAGTTTCACTTTATGAAGCCTTACAGAACAAAAGTTATAGCATAAATGCCAATGCAACTTATTTGAGACTGAATTCAGGAGCATACAAAAACCCTAACTTCCTTGGAGCATATCTACGAAAATATAGTGAACCAAGATTTGTACCTTGGACCAGATGTTCACCACGATTTCACCTCAATGTGGTCCAAGTTTTACACTTTGAAGCCTCATAGAAACAAAAAATTATTGAAGTAAAAAGACTTCTCGATACACGGAATATATATATATATATATATATATATATATATATATATATATATATATATATATATATATATATATATATTATTGAATTGACTAATGATGCTGTTTACAATGGGGTTTCCTGGCTTATATACTGCCATGGCACCCTTTGGGGAAAGGGCATGATCTTGTGATTGTGTCCTTTCATCTAATTAAACCTAAAATTAAATAATAAACCTAAATTTAAATACTAACTAATTTTTTACATAACATTGCCTTCCTCTCGAAAGAATGTTTTGTCCTCAAAGCATAAGTAACGGCGGATGTTGTTGAAGAATGATTCATTCTCCCAGAAAGCGTCTTCTTCAGGTAAGTCCTTCCACTTGATCAAATATTCCAAGATGATCAAGGTCCCACACTTTAAAAGGTCTTGAATTAATCTCTCAATTTTCGTTTTTTGGTGATGTGGATATCAGTATGGCTTTTTCATAGGTCGGTCTTGAAATAATTTTTCATGCTTCTAAATTAGATCTTGTATCTCTGGTGACTCTTCACTAGTCATATTTGCAGATAACATTTCTAATTGGTGACATTGTACTGCATAAGCAGGTGCTCCTTTTCGACTCAGCTTCATCATCCAAGATGATGATACAACTTGATTTTCTGGTGCTTCGAATCCGTATAGTTTGTACTTCTGACCTTCCCATTTCAATTTTATAAATCGTACTTGATGGATGGCGGCATAAGTACCTAAAGTTCATAGCCATTGGATACCTAAGACTACATCTACTCCTCCTAACAGTACCGTGAAGAATGGAGATTCTAGATTAAAGTCTTGAATCTGCAAATTGATCTTATGGCATTTCCCCACCTTTTCAATCTTCTTATTGTTAGCTACCATCACTTTCATGTTTGGTAAGGGAAATGAAAAGATATTGAGTCTCTTTTCCACGGTTGCATCTAAAAAATTGTGTGTGCTTCCAGAGTCGATGAGAACCACTACATTATTCTTCTTTATGTGTCCTTTTAACTTTAAGGTCTACGGTTGTGATATACCTGTCATGGTTGATAATGACACTTGCAGAATACTCCCGTCATCTAATTCTGGTGAGAATTCAGGGGCATCTTTTGTTTCTTCTATAACATAATTTTCACTGTTTGAATCATTGGTTGCTTTGCAATTATATAGGTTCTTTGGTTCTTTTCCTTTAGCACATCTATGTTTGGGATCCACATATCTTGTATTATTTGAGTCCACATACTGGGGTATCCTTCATCTTGCATGTGTTGTTTCCGCTTTTGACCAAAATATTGGTTCGAATTTCTTTTCGACTGTTTTTGCTTTCCTTCTTGCTACTTCTATTGATCTAATGTCATGCATCTCAAGTTCTGCTTGTAAATGGGTTTTGAGTCACGAGACGTATGACTAAATTAGACGAGATTCTGATAACCTAGGTACTCGTGTTACTAAGGTCTCCCATTCTTGAGTGTATTCATCCACACTTCCTTTTTGTCGTAATTTGATGAGTTTTGAAAAGAACTCTTCTTCCTTTACACCTTGGAATCTTTTAAAGAATGTATCCTTAAATTTTCTCCAACTAATGACGTGTGTTGTCTTTTTCCACCACATATACCAATTATATGCTTCGCCTTCCATTTTCATGGATGCGTGCCTGAGCTTTTCGTCATCATCATTGATGTCATATATCTCAAAGTATTCTTCTGCTTTATTTATCCATGCAACATTGTTTTTTTCATTTCCGTCAAATTTAGGCATCTCGACTTTTGCCCTTCGCTAATATGTCGCTAATGGTTGAGCGAAAAAGGGGTGTTGATTGGTAAAGGTATCCCAGAGTTGCTTGTTGGTAAGAGTCACATTACTCACTTCTTGGTGGGGTGTCGCTGATTTTCTTGGGGATTCAACTTTTTCATGAGAGTCTGTTGACTTTGTTGAATCTGATGAGATGTGTTCTTGATTCTCTTCATTTTCTTTTAGTAGTTGTTAGGGTGTACAATTCATCTTTTTACACAGAAGTTTTAGCATTGTTAAGGCATCTCTGATGTTTACTTCTGTTTGGACATGTTGATTTTCCATCTTTATTTCTATTCGATTTGTCGTATCCTGAAGATTTTTGATATTGTCAGCCTGGTTTTTGATATCGTCAACCTGCCTCTCAAGATTGATCTGGAATTCAACTAATCTTTTACTGACCTCATCGTGGTTGCTATTTATCTTATGCTCCGAGTCCAACAATTTTTTTTGGAAATCCGCCATTGTCATTATCGACATTGAGCGGGTTTGCGGGGGCGTGTATTTATTTGCCAGCTTAAATATAAAAAAAAATTAATTATATGACATATAAGTTGTTTTTAATTAAAAAATTAATTAATTAAATTCACGTTATATATATAACTTATAATAAGTTTAAGTTATATATATATATATATATATATATATATATATATATATAAGTTATATATATTACGTAACTTAACTTAATTATAAGTTATATATATAAGTTATATATCGAACAGTACGTTGATTGATGGTAACCTTCGACCGATCAAAAAAATTAATTTAGCGAATATCGCCGCAGACATGGGTGGCCAAAGATGAAGGTTTGGACTGAACCGGTCGCGGATGAGAACAGCATGGAGGGATGCGGACGCAGCGAGTCGTGCTAGAAACGTGACTGCACCGAACGGCGTGTGGACAAAGAGATAGCGTGCAGAGAGTGTATAACGGGTGGCAAGAGGGCTGAACGGCACAATTTCGATGGAAATGACAGAATTGTGGGTTTAGAACAGGCAGTAGGCAACAGAAGTGGTGTGCGGGCTGTGCAAAGACTACAAGAAGGATGGTCGAAGAGATAGCAGCGTGGAGGGAAAACGGAGGACAGCGAGGGATGATACTCTTCTATGCAACATCTTGCCAGAGAAACGAACAGGCTCTAATACCAAATGAAGTAAAAAAACTTCTCGATACACAGAAAATATATATATATATATTATATATATATATATTATTGAATTGACTGATGATGCTGTTTACAATGGGGTTTTCTGGCTTATATACTGCCATGGCACCCTTTGGGGAAAGGGCATGATCTTATGATCGTGTTCTTTCATCTAATTAAACCTAAAATTAAATAATAAACCTAAATTTAAATACTAACTAATTTTTTACATAACAATTATAGAGAAAATGTCAAACTGACTTGTTTGAGACAAAATTTAGGAGCATTCAAAAACCCTAACTTCCTTGGACTATATCTCTGAAACTATAGTGAACTGAGATTTGAAACTTGAAACAAAAATTGTTAGGGATGTATTCTCAATCTTCACCAAGTTTCACCATCTAAAACCTCCTAGAAAAAAGTTATAGTGAAGATGCCACGATGACTTGTTTGAAGCAGCAAAAACCTAGGATCAAGAGCTCTAACACAAAACGTTATGATCCTTGTGTCTTAAAAATGATGAGAAACCAATAATTATAGCCCACTTCAAGGGGGAAACCTCTTTTTACAATAAATGAACAAGACAATATTTAATGATTCTAAGACTAGGTCTCCTTAGTATATATATAGGAGACAAAGGATACAATTATAATAAAATGGGACCATGTGGGGTTCTAGCCAACATAACAATATAACAATAGAAATGTAATCACTCAATATCTAGGGCTTAATAAGGTGTTTTTGGGTTAACATGGGGCTTATATAGGGCTTAACAAATACATTGATTCAAGGATATCTAGACATTTTACTAACAATGTTGACAGATATGTGATTTTGTTGAGAATAAATTTCAATCTAATTCTATTGTGTAGAGTGGCAAAGAATAATACAAAGTTAGAGGAAAATGAAATGCCCTACTTCAACTAAGAGGTGAGAAGGTAATGATTTATGTCTATCATGTTCCTTGTTAGCAGAAAAATATACTTTTAGTTAGTATAACAGATATCTTATTATTCACAAGAATAACAAAAAATGGTCACTATGGGGGTCTAAAAACATGGATTATTCCAATTTGATAGATGATGAGAAAACAGGATTCATTCCACGGAAAGATATGGCTTTAATTTCATAAAAACTCAACCATAATGATTAGATCAACTAACAAATCTCAAGAAATGAAGCCCTAGAGGATGTGCTGTTGGAACAAGTTTAAAACAGCAAAGAAGAAAATGCAAACACAAGATATATTATGCATTATCTGATGTGATTCAGAAGAAGACGATGCTCAGAGAGGCTGAAGATAAAGCAATAAAGCATCATCAGACATGAAGGATGGTGAAATAATTTGTCCTTCATCAACCTTGCCAAATACAGTGCACTTCCCGTAACTAATTCAAGACCTTATCTTGGAGTGGGATGCAAACATATTGCTTGTCCAAAGCTTTTTCTTTTTTATTTGAACAAGCATGTAAAATGACCATTATGAAAGGGTGTTTGAGATAATGGTCATATTTAGATCTTAGACATATTAATTAGGACTTTGGCATATAATGAAGTCTTAATAATAAAGTGATGTAATAATGGTTTACTTAAGGTAGTAGTTAAATCAAAATGCTTCAGTATTTGGGAGTTACATAACATATTCCTCTTCTCCTACTATTTGATGAGACATCACATCACTTAATAATGGATGTATGAATCCAGTCTTTCTCATTCCTATGTTTATTCCTACCCTTGCTTTTGCATCTAAAACTCACACATCTGAGGCTCAATCTTTAAGTTTTTCTGTTTTGCTACTTAGTTTATTGTTTTTCTTCAAGTACTCTCCTATGGTATATGAGGAAGCCTCTTAAATCTCTCATGAGGCCAAAACAGGTAAGTATAATTTTTTGTCATGTTAGTTGTGTTACTGATAAAGGAAGCATGTTTTAAGGTGGTCTTAACCACAATTTTGTGCTAATTTATCTTTTTTAATGAAATGTCTCTAAAAATCGTTTTAAATAACTGAACTCTCAACAATGGAATATACAACATGGCCTAACACAAGACATGTCTAGATAACAATACTTGCATACCTTGGTTACAAGGACTGGGCCCCCTGCATAACCGCAAAAGACAAGCAACGATGACTTCTCTACTGCTTGTGGTTATCAGAAAATAATTTTGAATAATAAAATTGTCTACAATGCGATATTCACAATGGTTTAACACTACGCATATTTAGATAAGCAGCTTGCATACCTTGATTACAAGGATTGGGCCCACTGCATTAACCTCAAATGACAGAAGCAGAGATGACTTCTCTACTTTACTTAGCGTGGTTTCTGCATTGACAGGTATGAAAAGGTTAGCCTCCTTGAGGTTTATATTATGCATACAATGTTACAACTTGATAAAAGAATTTGGACATTATTTTAACATGTATGTGCTCAACAGAAAGACTGGGCCATCCTTCTTGAGAAGTTATTCATATGTAAGGGTTTCTAAGTATGATCAAGCATGGTGAAGGATGTAATATGTGTGTGTGAACTAAATGGTCTTCTAGATTAAATGAGAGACAATAAAACAAGAAATACACATGGATAAATTATTTATATGCAAGTTTTGTTTAATATGTTCAATGCATTGTGAAGCATGTAATGTGTGTGGTTGCACTAAAAGGTTCTCCAATTGAACCAACCCACCTACAAAACAAAGGAACAAAGTGGAGTCTACACCTAGTTTTCCCTCTCCAGACTCCACGTGACTAGTATATCCACGATGGCTCAACCTATTAACTTTATCTAATTTTACTTATTAGAGAAATTATTAGACTATAGTCTCAATAACACAAATAATCAAGAAAAGAAATACAAATAAGAACCAACACACACAATAAACTGTTGGATGTGTTGTCATTGATGTCAAATTCAAGGAGAGTTCCCAATGGATACATGACTGTCAAAGTCAAGGGGAGTCTTCAGCGTTGTCCATGAATGAAACTTGGTGTTTTCCTCAAATGGAAACTTGGTGTTTCTTCCTTGGAGCAAAACTTGGTGATTCCTTGAAACGAGTTGAACGAATTCTAGCATTTCCATGGGGTCCCATGTAAGTTAAAGGTGTGGCCCAATATGAGAATGTAAGCATAGTCCCAGTATAGATGCACCCACGTAGTGCGATATGAAATTGTCGCGAAAACCGTATAACTTAATCATTTGGTTTTTCTGTGGATTTGACCTTCCTTAATCATAGCCACTAATCTATCATTGACATTAAGTAAACCGAGATTAAGTGTCCACTGAAGCACCATGCACAAAATGGAATTGAGCAAATGAAAATCCAGTATGACATGGCACCAGTGTGATGTGGCAACAATATGATGTGGAAAATAAGTGACGTGGAACGTCCACGTGGATGATGTGGAAACATCCAAGGGTGATGAGTGGCAGGTAGAATAGCATTTTTTGCCAACCAACTAGATGATTGACAAGTGACATGTGGCGAGTATAGGCTAGCACCCAAACAAGTGGCTCTAGTTGGACAAAGTAGGATGACATGGCATGTGACTTGGAAGGTGACATAGCTTGTTTGGGGCCCTATACTGAGCTACCGGAGTACTAGAGTGAACACTTGTTGAAGTGATCCGATACACAATAGTCCGATGCAATGGAAATGTCATTGTCGATTGCAGTTAAGGTGAAAAAGGTTGTCATATGTAGTTTTGTCTATCGAGGCCGGTGTAGAAAGGTCATGATTCCAGTTGTCTTGGTTCCACACAGAAGGACAAGGTTTCTGCATGTGGTCACGAGGTTTTGAGACTTAAGGGCTTGGAGCTAAAAGGCCAAATGAAAAGGCACATACGGGTATCCGGTAATTCGAATGTTAACAAATCAACCTCGTCAACAAGGAGGCAATCGATTAAGACCATGGTTATTACACAAGGTTACAAGGAGTTAATGGTTAGTGCTTGTAATCTGAATGTGAAAAAAGCGTCCTCGTCAACAAGGACCCAAACACTAGATTCATTAGAGGCAATCAATTAAGACCATGGTGTTAAATTATGGTATGTTCTATGCTTCGAGCAATTTACTTATTTTTCTTCTTATTACCCTTAGATTAGCAATCACATATATATTAAGTAAAGTGCAGATAGAACATTAAATGATCCACAGAAAACAAGCCAAGACAAGAGACACAAGATGTGGCGGCTAGCCAGGGACAAACCCTAATGCGGGGAAACCCTTTGATCAAATCTTCTTTTATCTTCAGTAGTTCAGCAGAGAGAAATAGTACAAATCTGAATTTTGTAATTTTATATCAGCAGCAGCAAACCCTAGATCAGCAAAGCCAAACTTGGTCAAACTAGTTGAAATTAACCTCTAAAATGCTTGGTCAATTTCCAGTCAACTTGTCCTCGAACAGCTTGAAGAAACAGCCCTTGAACAGCCCCAAACATTCAGTCAATTTGCAGATTTCTGAAGTCAACTGCAGCCCTAAACTAGGGCAGTCAATACCGGTCAAACTAGAGGTCAGATCACCTCGATTTTCATGCCAAAAATTGCGGCCTGCCTAGGAGAGGAAACCACACCCAATCCGCACTCTTGGAAGGTCTACGCTTGGTCAACACTGATCAAAGAGATGACTTGTTGCCCTAGTGTCCTTTCTGCATCTTCTTTGCCTTAGGACATCTTCCTTTCATCCACACGTGTGAGAGAGAGAGAGGCTCCTTTATGCATAGGAGAGAGAGAGAGAGAGAAGATGAGTGAATTGAATTATCCAAATGAGGAGAATGCTCCTTCTATTTATATGCAAATGTTGAGGTTGAATAGACATGACTGTTGGGCTCCTGAGCCTACATAAGTTTGCTGGTCAATCTTGACAATTTGTCCATAATCAAAATAAATTCATATCTTTATAAATACTTATCGAAATCAGATGATCTTCAAATCAATCCTACACCTCTCGATGAGAGGAATCTAGGAAAAATATCAGAAGCCATAAATAAGGTGATCCACATAGAATTTGGCCCTAGTTGCCAATTTTAACACTCCCTCTCAACCAGGGAGAACTTCATCTACAATCCGCCAAACCGTCACTGCTATCCAGCCATCAAATGCACTGTCCTGTACAGCTTGACCCCACTCTACTCTGCATTGTCTGCTTTGCTCTGCTCTACTCAAACTATGAAGAAGAAGAAGAAGAAGAAGAAATGATCGAGGATGTATCATACCATCCTCCACTGACCCGAAGTCAGTCTCAAAGTGTGAACCACTCTCACTGATCCCAGATCAATGGAGGTCATCCTAGCATAGGGAGTACGGTAGATACAGCGATGCGTCCATCGATAGTACTACTATGGTCCCTATCCTCATTTCCCTGCTCATTGATCAGATGAGAGGTACTTCCCATGAGTCCCAAACTGCATGGGTAGGATGCCTCGACAGGAGAACTAATCATCCTGTCCACAAGAGATCGAATCATCCTATCCAGTGGATGCCATGGAGAACTAATCATCCTAGCCTACAGGAGAACTAATCATCCTGTTCCACAGTCGCCACGGAGAACGAATCATCCTAGCCCATAGGGGAACTAATCATCCTGTTCCACAGTCGCCACGAGGTGTCACAGGGGAAGGTTGAACCTTTACCCTGTACATAGTGCACCACCAGAGTATGGTGAGTCGCCCTGTGGTCACATGTCGCTCCAAGAAGTACCCTGTGCCCCCCTGGAGCTCCCAGAGCTCATTACATCATACTTGACCCTCATAAGAGGGTCTCTGAACGACACCAAGTCATTCTCGGAAAGTCAGGAATTTGACCTTTCCTAGGGGCTTTGTCAAAATGTCGGCGACCTGTTCATCTGTACCGATATGTTGGAGCCTTATTGCTCCTCACTGCACCATATCTCGAATATGGTGGTACTTGATATCAATATGCTTGGAGCGATCATGAAATACGGGATTCTCTGATAAATGGATCCCGCTCTGGTTGTCACACAAGATCACGGTGGTATCCAAAGTAAATCCAAACAGCTCACTGAAGAGCTTTCACAACCAAACTGCCTCATAGGAGGCCATGCTAGCAGCAATGTATTCTGCCTCAGCGGTGCTCAAAGCCACCGAATTCTACTTCCTACTCATCCAGGATATCGAAGCAGATCCCCAAGAGAAACAGCACCCGAAAGTGCTCTTTCGGTCCGCCACACTGCCTGCCCAATTAGCATCAATATACCCAAGTAGTTTCACATCTCCGGCAATGTATCTCAACCCATGAGAAATTGTGTCACGAAGATATCTCAATAGATTCTTGGCACCAATCCAATGTGAGTGGTGAGGCTCAACCATATGTTGACTCAATGTGTTGACTGCAAAGCATATATCCGAACGGGAGTTCACCAAGAACATTAATGCTCTGACAAGTTGACGATAGTCGGTAGCATTTTGTAAAACAGGTCCGGCAACACTACCGCTTGACTTCTTGAAGTCAAGCTCCATCAGGGTACTTACGGGCTTGCAGTCCACCATGCCAAATCTTTCCAATATCTTCACCACATATTTCCTTGAGATAGGAAAATCTCCCCTGGTTTCAGCTAGACTTCCAGTCCTAGGAAATAGTGCATAAGTCCTAGATCTTTCATCTCAAACTCAGAAGCCAGCTCCCTCTTACATTCGTGAATGAGAGGGTCTGCACCTGTTAGAAAGAGGTCGTCAACATATAGCACTAGTATGAGAGGCTTGTCATTTATAACCTTAAAGTAAAGGTTAGGGTCAGCTTCACTCCTAGTGAATCCCAGCTTCATCAAGTAGCTATCGATCCTCTCATACCATGCTCGAGGTACTTTCTTTAGCTCATAGAGGGCCTTCTTAAACCTGCACACATGAGATTCTCGATCATAAATCTCAAATCCTTCGGGTTGCTCTACATAAACCTCCTCTTTGATCGAACCATGTAAGAATGTAGTCTTGACATCCATCTGATGTAGGTTCCATCCTTGCGAAGCAGTAAGGGCTATGATCGAGCGAATGGTGGTATATCGGGCAACAGGTGCAAATATATCGTCATAGTCTATACCTTCCTTCTCGGAGAAGCCATGAGCAACAAATGAGCCTTATACTTTTCCGCACTTCCATCGACTACATGCTTTATCTTGTAAAGCCATTTTGAAGTGACAATTGCTTTGTCCTGGGGTCTGGGGCCCACATCCCAAACATTGTTTTTCATAATGGACTCATATTCCTCAGTCATAGCATCCTTCCATACTTGATGCTTGACGGCATCTATGAATGATGAAGGCTCATTTTGGATGATCCTGCTCATGATGGTCAAGTATCCATGATACCTGTTCGGCTTCTTACTTTCACGGAAGGTTCCTCAGGGTGCAATGTGTCCTTCAACATCATAAAGTGTCCCCTTAAGCCATGAAGGCCTCTTCCTAAAAAAGGAAGGCTCTTGCGGAGGAGGATCAATAGGATCCATAGATTCTTCCACATCAGGCATCGTCTCATCTTCCTTTTCCTTTGGTTCCCTGGTGTCAGCTTCTTTAGATCCCCTTAAAGGAGGAAGATTGTCTACTTTGCTAAAGGCCATATCTTCGTCAAAGGTGACATCATGACTAATCTCGACTTCCCTTTGACCAGCTACATAGATTCTATAGCCCTTGGTATTTTTGCTATAGCCCACAAAGATTCCTTTCTTTCCATATGCACTCAATTTATTCATTTTCTCTTTCGGCACATGAAAATTTACAAGGCTTCCAAAAATTCTAAAATGAGATACGTCAGGTTTCTTACTGGTGAACATTTCTTCGGGAGTCTTGGAACCCAATGCTTGATGAGGGCATCAGTTTTGTACATATACGACGATATTTGCAGCTTTGGCCCATAGAAACTTCAGAAGTCTTTGATCATGGAGCATAGCACGGACAGCTTCCACAATTGTACGATTCTTCGTTTCTGCCACACCATTCCGCTCAAGAGTATATGGTGTAGTAATCTCCCTCTTAATGCCAGCCTCTTTGCAAAAGTCATGAAACTCATTGGATTCATATTCAGTCCCATTGTCAATCCTTAAGATCTTGATCTTCTTTTCGGTTTGATTCTTGATCAAGGCTTTGAAGTGTCGAAACCAAGAAAACACTCATCCTTCTTTTTGAAGAAGTATATCCAAGTCTTGCTAGAATAATCATCTGTAAAAGTGAGGTAATATAAATATCCTCCCAAGGAGTTCACAGGCATCATATTGAATATGTCTGAGTGAACCAACTGCAATATATCGGAGGTCTTGCTTTGGCATGAGGGGAATGGTCCCCTTTTGAGCTTCCCTTCGGCACATCCTAGACACACACCTTCTTGCTCTAATCTGAACTTGGTCATCCCAGTCACCATTTTTCTTACATCGGGTAGAGCTTTATAATGAAGGTGAGCAAACCTCCGATGCCATAGTTCAGATTGAAGAGATGTGTCACAAGACATGACACCCAGTGGACTTCCACCAACTTGATATAATGAATCAACTCGAAACCCAAGAGAAAAAGCATCTTTAAAGTTCTTTTTCCATACACGTACCTTGCCATCGCTGAAGGCCACCTTGTAGCCTTTGTCTTCCATTGTCGAAATGGACACCAGGTTCTTTTTGAGATCAGGAACATATAATACATCTTGTAAGTGGATGGTATTACCCTGATTCAATTGAAGAGTGACATTTCCTATGCCTTTCATGGGATATTTTGAATTATCTCCAAGAACAATTTCCAGGTTGCTTTCCTTCTCTATCAAATTATAGAGAGCTTCTTTGTAACTAGTGAAGTGCCTTAAGGCACCACTATCAATAAGCCAATTTCCCAGCGAGTCTGGGGGAGCAGTTGTAGATAGAGCTACTAGTAGATAATATTCATCTTGCTTATTGTTAACAGTGTTAGACTCATGCCTGGTATTTCTTGCCTTCTTGAATGGTTGTCCTCTTCCTTGATTTCCAACACTTCTTTTACCTCTACCATTTGACCTGCCATTCATTTGATTGCCTTGAGAGGGATTTTGATCATTGTCCCGATGTGAGTCCCTTTTATCAGGGCACTCCCTTGCATAGTGACCCGTTTTATTGCAATTGTAACATCATCCTTTTCTTCCACCCTTTGGTCTAGCCTTCCCTTTGAATTTAGCCCCAGAATTGTTTCTTCTTTTACTATGAGAAGAAAAGGCAAAGGGATGACATTTAAGTATGGGCATTTCTTGCTCTTCCATCCTTGCTTCTTCTTGAATGCTTCTGGCTATTAATTACTCAAATCCAAGAATATGTTATTGTTGAGAAGAGTAGTCTTGAATATATACCATTCAGATCGCAGTCCTCCAAGAGTTGTGAGTGTCATTTCCCTGTCAGGAATTACTTTCCCAATAGATAGGAGACCATTCTTGATCTCGTTAATCCTTAAGAAATATGCTTGCATACTCTCATCTCTGCCCTTCTTAATTTCCTTCAGCTTATTCCTAAGAAACAAGACTTGATTTGCATCATTAACTTTAAATAAACTCACCAGTCTATCGTTCATTTCCTTGGAGGTGTTTAGTTCGGAAACATAGGCCACCAAGCACTTGTTGATAGAGTCCCAGATGATCTTCCTTTCTTTGACTTCTCCCTTGGTCCATTTGTTCCTAGCAGCAACGGATGCATTTGATGGTGGCTCAACAATCCCGCCTCTCACATGATCCAACACTTCCTGTTCTTCTAATGTTAGATCGAGAGACATCTTCCATCCGTGACAGTCAAACTTCTCACGATATTGTCTTCGGCAGGGAAGTGTGTTGAGGACCCCGTGATTTCTTTTTAAAATAGCCTTGCCAACCTACTCTTCAGTGATTGCTCGTGCTCTTGCTCTTGCTTGGGCTTTGTTTTCACCTTAGCGTTGATACCATGTTAAATATGGTATGTTTTATGCTTAGAGCAGTTTACTTATTTTTCTTCTTATTACCCACAGATTAGCAATCACATATACATTAAGTAAAGTGCAAATAGAACATTAAATGATCAACAGAAAACAAACCAAGACAAGAGACACAAGATGTGGCAGCTAGCCAGGGACAAACCCCAATGCGAGGAAACCCTTTGATTAAATCTTATTTTATCTTCAATAGTTTAGCAGAGAGAAATAGTACAAAATCTGAATTCTATAATTTTATATCAGCAGCAGCAAACCCTAGATCAGCAAAGTCAAACTTGGTCAAACTAGCTGAAATTGACCTCTAAAATGCTTGGTCAATTTCCGGTCAACTTGTCCTGGAACAGCCTAAAGAAATAGCCCTTGAACAACCCCAAAAGTTCTGTCAATTTGCAGATTTCTGAAGTCAACTGCAGCCTTAAACTAGGGCAATCAATACCGATCAAACCAGAGGTCAAATCACCTCGATTTTCATGCCAAAAGTTGTGGCCTGCCTAGGAGAGGAAACCACACCCAGTCCACACTCTTGGAAGGTCTATGCTTGGTCAACGCTGGTCAAAGAGATGACCTGCTGCCCTAGCGTCCTTCTTTCTACGTCTTCTTTGCCCTAGGACATCTTCCTTTCAGCCACACGTGTGAGAAAGAGAGGCTCCTTTTATGCGTAGGAGAGAGAGAGAGAAGATGAGTGAATTGAATTGTCCAAATGAGTAGAATGCTCCTTGTATTTATACGCAAACGTTGAAGTTGAATAGACATGACTGTTGGGCTTCTGAGTCTACATAAGTTTGCTGGCCGACCTTGACAATTTGTCCATAATCAAAATAAATCCATATCTTCATAAATACTTATCGGAATTGGATGATCTTTAGATCAATCCTACACCCCTCGATGAGAGGAATCTAGGAAAAATATCATAAGCCATAAATAAGGTGATCCACATGGAGTTTGGCCCTAGTTTCCAATTTTAACACATGGTTATAGCATAGGGTTACAAGGAGTTAATAGTTAGCGCTTGGAGCCAAAGGGGCAACGAAAAGAAATCTAGACATCCAGCAAACCAAATGGTTAATACAAGAAAGTTTCCTCGTTAACAAATCGCCCGGACATTGGTTCACTACAATGGTAGGTTAAGCCATTGGTCATGACACTTGGTCGTGCAGAAAGGAGTTAAAAGAGAGGCGCTAAGAAAGGTTTTAAAGGCAGAATTAAAGGCTCGTACCATGTATAAAAATGAATGATCTATAAGAGAACTATGGTTAACAAAGAGTCATACAGAGCATTTGCAACTTCTAAAAGCACAATTGTAATACTCCTAATTAGCTATGAATAATTGGAATATTCGATTTTGTTCAATTTTTGCCTTCTATAGTTATTTGTAAATAAAAGTGAGGAAGGGGGAACATAACTCACTTTAGAATAAAAAGTCACTTCCTAGGTAGCACAACAATGTGACTTAAAGGGGAGCCAAGGAGGGCAAAGGGGGGACGCAGAAGTGGAGCCCACACAAACACATGGAGGAACTGCGCAAGACGAAAAGAACACATGGCAAGAGGGGAATCACGCAGGAGGAGGTGAGCCTAGGGATTGTGAGAGGCAGAGGCTATAAAATAGATAGGAGCCCCCTCATTTTGCATCATTCAGTTATGTGCATTTTGAGCTAGTCGTTTTGACTTCTGAGCACGCTGGCTGTTTAGCTAGTCTGCAGCATTGTTTAGTGCATCGAGTGTCTCCGTTCGGAGATCTCACCCTTAGCCCCGAGGGACTTCGAGTGCCTGCTCGAGCAAGGTATTTCCATCGGTATTTCAGCAGTATTTTTATCAACATTTCAGCAGCAATTTTATCAGCTTTTTAAAGGACTACGCAGCACTTGGAGAGGGACGTAGTTCTTTTTGGGTGTAGTGTTGGATTGGGTTTTGCAGGTGGATTTATGCTAGGAGATTGAGCAAGGGTCCAACTCTTGTCTCATTGGAGGATTTTTGGCAGGGTTTCAGGCAGTGTTTTAGGCAAAGTTTAGAGAGGTTTTCTTCAGTGGCAGTGCAAGGCTTTGAGAAACTACGCAGAACCCCAAGAGGGTGTTTTTCGGGGGTTGGCCATTCCAGGAAAGCTTTCTGGGTTTTTCTAGGTTTCTTGAGTAGAGCCTGAATCCAGAGTTTCAGCTTTTTCCGAGGAGGGGAGCAGCCCCAAATCATCCTTTGTTTTCTAGTAGCAGCAGCAACACAACAACAACATCCACGCAGAGAGACCATTCTTGTCATTCTGAGAGTATTTCTTCACTTGCCTTGTGCAAGTCGAGGTGCCATATGTCTGATCACCTCTTGCACTAATTTTATTGCTCAGTATAATAAAATGGCTTAGCATTTCTCGCTGCATTTTTATGTATCTGCTTATATTTCCAGTTTAAATTATTATATATTGTTCCACTGTTATTTTATCACTTCTGGGTTATTATATCATTTGCACATATTTTGGAGTTTTCGCTGGGGTTTTGAGGAATATTCCGAGTTAGAATATTACAGTGGTATCAGAGCATAGATCTAGCTCAGCCTGTGAAGCTAGCAATCTATGACACCAGGGGAAAAACCCTACATTTGTTACAGAGGTAGGAGATACAGAGACACTGGATGTAGATTGGAGAATACCTATGGGGAGGGAGACTATGTTCCTGTGGTGGACGCAGAACAGGAGGACCTGTGGTAGACGTAGAATAGAGAGAGCCAATAGTGGGCGCAGAACAGATGGCCAACAAGGATGGGAAGAGATTTGCGGATATACTCCTCAAATCAATGTAGGATCTGTCAAGGCAGATTGAGGTGATGGGGCAAAGATTCACGGCAGTAGAGGCCAGACAGCGTGAGAGCCCACAAGTTTTTCAAATTGGTGAGGGATCAGGTGCATCCCATCACTTGCCAGAGCAGCGTGATACTGCGCAGCAGGTGGCCTCACATGCCCCTACACGCTCTACCATGCCCACTTTCTTGGGAGCAGACACAGGGGTCATAGCCCAGCAGGAGGCAGAGCCCAAACATATGGGCGATTATTTTGCAGAGTGCCAGGCCTATGGGCAGGAGTTTAGGGAAGCCCTCTCATTCAGAGATTTTGTTTAGCTCCAACAGGATGGCAGACCCCGCGACCATCACAAAGGGTACTGGCATTACCATGATGGCGACACCCACCGTGTAGCGAGTAGATTCCACTTGCCTACGTTTGATGGTTCATCAAATAGTTCGGCAAAGTCTTGGGTGGAGAAGCTAGACATTTATTTCCAGCTTAACAGATGTCGAAGGCAGAGGCCATCAAGGTGGCAACATCGCCTTTGGATGACGAAGCCCAGGATTGGTGGTTTTAAGGGATGGTTACACTGGGGCACTCCACAGTGACAACATATGCCGAGTTTACCAGGAGACTGATGGAGCGATTTGATTGGAGGGATCCAGAGCAGCATTTCGTTGAGCTGACAAGGCTCAAACAGACAGGGAGCCCAGAGACCTACATTGCAGATTTCTTGAAGGTCTCCATGATGGTGCCAAACCTATCCATGGCACGGAGGGTCTATATGTATGTTGAGGGGTTGGCAGAGCCACTTCGGGGTTTAGTCCGATCCACTAAACCAGCCACACTCTAAGACGCTATCAGCAGGACCCGGGACTTACAAGATGTCTTACCCAAGACCCGGACACCTTACCCCCAGAGACAGACTTTTCAGTCTAGCGGGAAGGATGTGAGGATTTCTCTTCCAAAGGGGAATCCAGGACGAGTACAGCCTGATGACGATGCCAGGAGGGAGCTGAAGAAGAAGCGGTTGTGCTTCACCTGTCAGGAGCCATGGGGACCAGGACATAGATGTGCTGCTGGCAAAGCACATTTTATTGAGGTCTTCTCCGAGAGCAGTGGAGAAGAGGATGACGAGGAGGATGTGGAAGCAGGACATAGCCATGCCATACAGGGACCTTTGCCACCTCTACCACCACCAGCAGGTGGTGCATTTTTTGCACCCATCGGAGGGGCACTTGCAGCGTTGCGGGGAGTTCCCAAGTATCTGACACTACGCATACGAGGGACAGCATGTGGCCAGCGCGTATCAGTTTTGGTTGATAGTGGGGCAACCCACAACTTCATCGATGCACAGATGGTTGAGTGGAGAGGTATTCAGACAGAGAACTTCGATGGGTTTTTAGCATTGGTCCTAGTAGATCAGACCATGATGTGTGCTCGTTATGTTCCGGAGCTTTCATTGACAATGGGCACCTACACATTGACTAACCACTTTTTCGTGGTCGATATTCCGGACACCAACATGATACTGGGTGTTCAATGGCTTATTACTCTAGGGAAGGTCACGACGGATTGGAAGACCCTAGAGGTGGAGTGAGATGATGAGAAGATAGGGAGGCATGAGAAGATATGGGGACAGCACACATATCCGCCTCAGACTGTGTCCCCTCATCAGATGGAGGCAGTCTTTCGGAAGGGAAACATAGAGTGGGCAGTGGAGCTGCAGGCATCAGAGGCAGGGACTAGAGCGCAAACAGTACATCCACAGATCCAGTCCATCCTTGATCAGTATTCCATATTGTTTGGAGAGATTCCACCAGGACAGCCACCGGATCAAGGGTTTGAGCACACTATCGAGCTTGAGCAAGGCATCCAAGCAGTGATCACCACCCCCCATAGGCACCCCAAGGCCTATCAGGACGAGATTGAGTGGGCTACCCAGGAGTTGCTGGCTCCTGGGCACATTCGACCGAGCACGAGTCCTTTTGCTTCTTCTGTGGTGTTGGTGAAGAAGAAGGACGATACATTGAGGATGTGCATTGACTACAGGGCCCTGAACAAGAAGACCCTGAAGAACAGGTACCCCATACCCAGGATGGATGAGTTGATGGACGAGTTGAGGGGAGCACATTTCTTCTCAAAGATTGATTTGAGATCTGGGTACCATCAGATTCGCGTGAGGGAGTAGGACATTCCCAAGAGCGCCTTTAGGTGTCACTATGGGCACTTTGAGTTCTTGGTGATTCCTTTTGGGCTAACCAACGCCCCCGCTACATTTCAGTCCTGCATGAATCACATCTTCCGTAGTCACCTGAGGAAGTTTGTGGTGGTGTTCTTTGATGACATTCTCATTTACAGCAAGACTTGGGAGGAGCATCTCCAGCACATTGCAACGGTATTGCATATCTTACAGGAGCAGCAGTTCTATGCCAAACTCTCCAAGTGTGAGTTTGGGTTGACGGAGATGTTATATCTGGGACGCATCATAGGAGTGGACGGAGTGAGAGTCCACGGGGAGAAGATCAGGGCCATCAGAGAATGGCCAGAGCCGAGAAACGTGACGGAACTTCGGGGATTCAATGGCATTTGCACTTACTACTGAAAGTTCGTCAAAGGTTTCTCACAGCGTGCTGCACCCCTGACAAATTTGACGAAGAAGGGGGCATTCAATTGGTCAGGTACAGTGCAGCAAGCCTTTGAAAGGCTCAAGGAGGTTATGAGCCGCCGCCCACTGCTTGCGTTGCCAGATTTTACGCAGCCATTTGTTTTGGAGTGTGATGCATCGGGAGAGGGGATCGGCACAGTATTGATGCAAGGAGGTCACCCTATAGCATTTGAGAGCCGGAAGCTCCTTCCACACGAGAGGTTGTATTCCATATACGACAAGGAGATGCTAGTGATCATGCATGCATTGGCTAAGTACCGGCAATATTTGGTAGGCAACAGGTTTAGGGTGAGGACAGATCACAACAGCCTCAAGCTCTTTTTGGAGCAGAAGCAGCTACAGGAGAGGCAGCAGAAGCGGATCAGTAAGATCCAGGCATATGACTTTGACATTGAGTATGTCAAGGGTAAGAACAACATGGTAGCAGATGCCCTTTCACGTAGACCAGCCAGGTTGTCTCTTATGAGCTTGGATACAGATTGGAGGGCTCGACTCTTAGTAGAGTACTCCAAGGACAGGTTTGCATGTGAGGTTCTGGATGGGCAGGTGGCAGATGACAGGTACAGGGTGGTCGATGAGATCATCTATTACAAGGACCAGATCTTCTTGACTGAGGGGTCTCAGCTCAAGAAGAAGGTACTCCAGGCATCACATGATTCACCTTTGGCAGGACATCAGGGGTTTACCAAAACCTACAGGGCCATTAGAGAGAGGTTCTCATGGAAGGGCCTCAAGGAGGACATGCTCCAGCACATCCGGGAGTGTGATGTTTGCCAGAGGAACAAGGGAGAGATAAGCCATCCTGCGGGTTTATTACAGCCTCTTCCCAATTCGGAGGGGAAATGGGAGAGCATTTCGATGGACTTCATTACATGGTTTCCCACGATATAGGGGAAGGATTGCATCTGTGTTGTCGTTGATTGACTGACGAAGTACGCACATTTCTTTGCCATATCCGCACACTATACAGCAGCACAGGTGCTCGAGCTATTCTTCAAGGAGATAGTCAGGCTACATGGTCTTCCTAAGACCATGGTCAGTGACAGGGACAATCGTTTCATGGGCGGGTTTTGGCAGGAGCTTTTCCGATTGATGGGAACGGAGTTGACACCGAGTACCAGCTATCACCCACAAACGAATGGGCAGACGGAGATAGTTAACAAGTGGCTGGAGGGCTACTTGCATAACTATGTCAGTGGGCAGCAGCGAGCATGTATGAAGTTGCTGCACCTAGGGGAGTACTGCTACAATACTTCACATCACATGTCCATTGGTATGTCACCATTCTATGCCTTATATGGGTATCATCCTTTATCTTTTGTCGACGTGATGTTTGGTGATAACAAGGCTCCTAGAGCCAAGATTTGGATCCAAGAGAGTCAGGATATCCTCTGAGCTCTCAAGGATAACATGGCTACAGCGCAGAACCAGCAGAAGCTATATGCTGACAGGGGTCGGGTGGAGAGGCAGTTCAAGGTAGGGGACATGGTGTACCTACGATTACAGCCATACCAACAATCATCACTGAAGCAGAAGGGGACTGAGAAGCTCAAGCCCCGCTTTTATGGGCCATACAAGGTGATACGCAGGATTGGACATGTTACATATGAGTTGGAGCTGCCCCAAAGCAGCGAGATTCATAACATTTTTCATGTATCATGCCTGAAGAAGGCATTCGGGCAGCAGGTGACCGTGACAGAGGAGCTACCACCCATGGATGATGAGGGGCATTTGGTATTGCAACCAGAGGCTATCATTGACACTAGGGAGAGGTAGCTGCAGAGTAGGACGGTCCGGGAATTCTTGGTGAGGTGGAAGAATTTGTTGGATGAGGATGCCACTTGGGAGAGTGAGAAGATCTTACAGCATCCATCACTTCAGTTGCTTAAGGACAAGCAACATTTTGCCGAGGGAGATTGTAATATTCCTAATTAGCTATGCCTAATTGGAATATTCAATTTTGTTCAATTTTTGCCTTCTATAGTTATTTGTAAATAAAAGTGAGGAAGGGGGAACATAACTCACTTTAGAATAAAAAGTCACTTCCTAGGTAGCACAACGTTGTGACTTAAAGGGGAGCCAAGGGGGCCAAAGGGGGGATGCAGAAGTGGAGCCCACGCAGACACATGGAGGAACTGCGCAAGAGGAAAAGAACACGTGGCAATAGGGGAATCACACAGGAGGAGGTGAGCCTAGGGATTGTGAGAGGCAAAGGCTATAAAATAGATAGGAGCCCCCTCATTTTGCATCATTCAGTTATGTGCATTTTGAGCTAGTCGTTTCGACTTCTAAGCACGTTGGTTGTTTAGCTAGTCTGCAACACTGTTTAGTGCATCGAGTGTCTCCGTTCGAAGATCTCACCCTTAGCCCCGGGGGACTTCGAGTGCCTGCTCGAGCAAGATATTTCCATCGGTATTTCAGCAGTATTTTTATCAACATTTCAGCAGCAGTTTTATCAGCTTTTTGGAGGACTGCACAGCACTTGGAGAGGGACGCAGTTCTTTTTGGGTGTAGTGCTAGATAAGGGTTTGCAGGTGGATTTAAGCTGGGAGATTGAGCAGGGATCCAGCTCTTGTCTCATTGGAGGATTTTTGGCAGGGTTTCAGGCAGTGTTTCAGGCAGAGTTTAGAGGGGTTCTCTTCAGTGGCAGCACAAGGCATTGAGAAACTGCGTAGAACCCCAAGAGGGTGTTTTTCAAGGGTCGGCCATTCCAGGAAAGCTTTCTGGGTTTTTCTGGGTTTCTTGAGTAGAGCCCGAATCCAGAGTTTCATCTTTTTCCGAGGAGGGGAGTAGCCCCAAATCATCCTTTGTTTTCTAGCAACAGTAGCAGCACAACAGCAGCATCCACGCAGAGAGGCCATTCTTGTCATTCTGAGAGTATTTCTTCACTTACCTTGTGCAAGTCGAGGTGCCATATGTCTGATCACCTCTTGTACTCATTTTATTGCTCGGTATAATAAAATGGCTTAGCATTTCTCGCTGCATTTTTGTGTATCTGTTTATATTTCCAGTTTACATTATTATATATTTTTCCAATGTTATTTTATCACTTCTGGGTTATTATATCATTTGCACATATTTTGGATTTTTTGCTAGGGTTTTGAGGAATATTCTGAGTTAGAAATACAACAATGGTGTATGCACATGCATGGGTGAAGTGATCTAAGCACATAAATTGTGCATAATCAGGGGATGAGCAATGTGAGATCTAAACAAGTACGAAGTGCACAGAAAGAGTGCATAGGCATGATTAGAGAGAACATGCGAGATCTGTAAGAGTGCAGACATAAACAGATCGTATCCAAAGGAGAATTGTCTGACATCTAGGCCAATGAATAGTGTGTAGAATAGAGTGCAGAGTTATGCATTGTGCCAAAAGATTGCTAGTTAACCAAGAAAGCGCACATCATTGTTAAAGAAAGAAAAAGGAAGAAGATCAAAGTTGAAGAAGTCTAAATGTGTAAGAATTGAAGAAAGTGCCCCTAGATCTTAATCTAAGAAAGTGATGAAATAGTGATCTGATAGCCAAAAGAGATTGGATCAATAGATCCAAAGGGGATTGGTGTCTCGAGCGAGTTGGTGCTAGTAAATCTAAGGGGATTTGTGTCTCCTATAAGTTGGTGCTTGCAAATTTGAGGGGATTGGTGTTTCCTATAGGTTGGTGCCTGCAAAAATTGTAACAGTAGGTTGGTGCTTGCTTACATCAAATAATTAAAAATTGTGTGGTTTTCTCCTAGATGGGTTTCCACATATATCCTATGTTCAGTGCTCACATGTGATTGGTGTATTATATTGTGATTGCATGTTTTAAAATGTAAAATTGTATTATCCTGATTCCCCACCCCCCCTCTAAGTATAATTGTGAATCCAACAATTGGCATCAGAGTAGGTTCCTTCAGAAACAGAGTAACTGCTGGAAGGTAGATCTTAAAGGAACAAATGCCCATTCATGATGAATCCTTTTCAAATAGAGCACCACTCTTTGATGGGACCAATTATGCTTTCTAGAAGGCAAGACTAAGAACTAATTTCATGTTTCTTGGTGTTGACATTTGGATGTGTGTTGAACATGGATATAGAACTCCAACAACTCCTTCAGGAGATTTAGATGGAAGAAGAGCCTTTACAAATAATGCAAACGCAATGAATGCAATTTTGTGGTCTTACTGAATCGTAGTTAGTTAAAGTGATGCAATGTAAATCTGCAAGGAGATTTGGGATAAGCTCCTAAGCAACTGCAAATGAGATGATAGGGTAAAGGAATCAAAACTTCAAACACAAAATGAGGATAGAAAGTCTAAAGATGAATGAAGATGAAAATATTGTAGGAACTTCCTTAGAGTTGATGAAGTTATAAACACCATCAAAGTTCTTGATGAAAAGGTTGATGAAGCAGTTATTCCTCAGAAAGTATTGAGATCTTTTCCCATGATATTCAATGCCAAGATTTCAACCATTTGAGGAAATGAAGGATCTAGACACTTTGAAGATGGAAGAACTACAAGGAATCCTGACAGCATAAGAAATGACAATTGGAAAAGAAAGGTCAAGACCAAAGGAGCCTTCCTTCAAAGTCTCAAAGAAGGTATGTGCTACCAAGATTGTTGTTATGGCATGGGAATATAAATAAGACGCAATACCAGATAAACCCCGGAATCTGATCATGTCGGTGCTAGATTATGGCAATGTTGCCGCTCAAACTAGCAGGGGTCCTAGGAGTGGATCCTATAGAGCAGCTACTAGGTCAAGGGGCAACAATGGAGCGATAGCCCACTGTCACCTCAACTAAGGCTCCCTTCTCTTTATGGACTTTCATCGATGGGAGGAGACCCAGTATAGAGGGAATCACTAGGAAGGGTGGATCTATGAATGGATAGAGCATGATTCCTAAGGCCTATTCACAAGAGAGGCTCAATAAGATAGCTTGTTGGCTTCAAAAGCAAGGTGATGGACTCTCTAGGAAGGGCTAAGAGGATTCTTGAGCCTAGGTTTGGAGGATATGCCTTAACAAGGGGCTTCCTAGACCTAAGGATCCTTATGGACAAGAGGCGTCTATGTAATACTAGTGGAATCGGAGTTACAAAGTTGCGGGACCACACAGAGCCAAGTGGACCCAAAACTAGGTCAAGGATATGAAGTTGATCAACCAATGAGGGGCTTGAACTAATTAGGGTAGGGAATAGGATCAAAGAACTAATTTTTTTTTTTATATTTGAATGCAATGATCCCAATGAGGACACTAACCCAAGTCAATCTAGGGCAAGAATTGGTCTTGCATCTAGGGCTTCCTATATCTCAGGATTCCACTGTTGGATTTTCTTCAAACTTGGAGGACCTCTAGAGCAATCTTCAGCGCAGTAGTGGACCAAAAATCGAAGTGTTTGGATGGCTAGAAAAGAATTTGATTAATGCCCTAGATGACCTATTAGGGTTGGCCTAGAAAGAGGAGAGGAAGGTAAGAAAAAGAATCTTTAAAAGTGATCACCATTGGTTGGACCAGTGCCTTGCCTTTCAGAGAGATGGAGTCAAGGTGAATTTGTGAATTTGTGATCAAGGAGGCCTTTAGGCAACTTCGCATGGCAATGAGGGCATGAGAGCAGCTACCCAAGGACTTTATACTTCGATGTGCAATGTTTGATGACTTATCAAGGTATATTCAGTAAAAATAACCTCTAGGAACATTCACCCACTCATACATGACACATGCAATGTATGCAATGCTTCAATAGATCAAAAATTTCACCATTTCGCATAGAGTAGTAGTAAATTTCGGACCTAGATAGAAAAAATCCCAGCAACATTCATGTGATGTGATAAATACAAGAACAAACATGAAAAAGAAATCACTTACATGTGTAATGAGTATATCCAATCATCAAATCATCACAAAAATAAAGCTCCAAGACCAAGAGAATAGTATCCAAACATCAAAATTCATCCATGAAACCAACCTCATCCTCCAAATGGGAATGCGAAATTCTCCAAGTAGCTACTAATTCCAAATCCAAGTCATGATCATAGAAACGAATCACCTCTCATCAATTTATATGATCTCTAAAGAGTTTGATTTTCCTAAATAGGCCTAATTAAGCCCCAAGTAATAAAATAATGTGCAATAATAACATCCCTTGGTGACAGGCCCATCAAGATAGCTCAATGACATAAAATAAGCCTCTCAAGCGGGCAGAATAATCAATATAATGAGTCGTTGAGCCATTGAGAAGGCTTAATGAAGTCCAAAGTGTGTCATGGTGAGATAATGGATTCCAAACATAGTGGACAAGGGGTTTGCCCCTTGTTTTCCAAGCAAGTCACTATGGTGCCCCCAAGTCGGTGTGGGGGCACAAGGACATCCTCATGGCTCTCCAAGTGGATTGATAATGCCTGTAAACCATCTATAAGGGGTAGGATGATGACATAACCCTCCCTCTATCTCCCATATTGAGACGCATCCTCATCTGGACCATAGAACCTCTGCCTAGTGTGTTGTACAAGTGTGAAGTCGGCTGGACATTGTAATGTCCCTTCCTAAATATTTTCCTAAGGCAAAGAACCTGTTTTGTAAATTTTGTTAATTTTGGTCTCAAGGCAAATTTTGGAGGCAAACTTAGGAAAGAGTGGGTCAAAGAGCTTTTAGTGGAATGTGGGGGCTACTACCCACAAATAATACGCACCACTTAGTAAGTAATTTGAATTGTCTAAGGAGGTCGAAAATCAAAGGAAGGACCCACATGAGACCAAGGGCTAGCAAGCATAAATAGGTAGAGAAAAGCATCATTTGGGGCCTTTTGACATTTTGATAATTGATTGCTACTCTATTTCTTTAGCTCAGTTACAAGTGTTGCTTAGCGCAAGAGCTTCCCAAGGAGTGAAGCTCAACCTTTCTTCGGGGGACATCAAGTGTCACCCTAGGAAGGATTTTCTCTTGCTATGGAGGATTGGAGAGGAACATCACATAGGTGCACGATATTCTGGTTTAACTGGGACGTAGAGGGAGAGGCCACGCAGTCATTGGGAGGATTGGTGCCGAAAGTTGGGGTCACTATTGTTGCAGGGGTGTTCTTGGTCAGATTCTAGCCAAAGGAGGGATATTTTGGGAGGCAAAAGGGAGTCCCTCACTGTTGTATGAATTGTTGAAGCTTGCTACTACATCATCCCTCAAAGGCCTACGCAGTTCTCTTGGGTGATGGTTGTGTGGAGTATGGGTTGGAGAATTCAGGGCTGAGCTACTAGGATTTCATTTGGAGGGAGATTATGGGGAGATTGCTAGCATTTTGGAGCAGCATTTCATCATTTTCCACTAAAAGTGATGCATTCTGGTATTTGAGGAGGGCCAAGCTATTTGGGGTTGAATTTGGACGGTCAAAACCAGAGCAAATCCTTTCCAAGTTTTTCTAGGCTTTTTACAAGGATCACAGCCCCAAATTTACAGAATTTTTTGGGCAGTTTTGAGGGGCCAAATCAAGGTGACAAGTCAACTAGCAGTGCAGAAAAACTGGGCTAGCGCAGATTTCTAGAGGGACAAACTATTGCAGTAGTTGCCCATTGAGAGATTGATCGCCTCGGGCTTGTAGCTTGCCTTAAGCAAGCCCAGGAGCACTCCTTCACTTTTATTGTATTTCAGCAGTTTACTTATAATAAAATTGGCCATTTTGGTGTTCCGGAGCATTTTATTGTTCATGGGTGTTTGCTGAAATTTATTGTTTTGTTATTTCTATGCATGTCATTGATTATCTCAGTAAAATTTCTATTTGGAATATTACAATGGTATCAAAGCATGTTCTTGGCCAAGGTGGGGAACATGAGCAGGTGATGCCACCTAGAGATCAAGGGCTAGTTTTCCAGAGAAGTCATGGTAGAGGCAGAGGCAGGGGTCGAGGTAGAGAAGGGGTCCCAGATCCATTTTCAGACACCGAAGTTGAGAACATTAGAGGCAGTATGGATAACCACGAGGACAACGAGCAGCCCAGGCAATTGGGCCAGAATCGTGTTCTAGAGGAATTGCTGAGAACCAATCAGCAGATGTTGAGACAAGGGCAGCTCATGAAGGACATGATGCAGCAGGTGATGGGGCTGCAGATGGGTGGAAGGTCGAAGGGGGAGCCTCATGGTGATGGAGGTTCCAGAGCAAGAGGGAGCAGCCATACTTATCGGCCCCCACATACTCCCCAGCATGGGCAAGCTGGTCGTCCCACTATGCCTCACTTTGTGGACGATCCAAAGCCAAAGAGGGAGCCAGACCCGGTTGTAGACTTGGTCAACTCAGTTGCGTCCGGTATTGACAAGTATGAGGGATTGAATGCCCGGATTAAGCGGGTGATGTATTTTGGGGAGTACATACACCTCAAGGAGAGGCGTACTACAGGAGCTAGGGCACACTACAGAGGGGGACCCTCAAACCAAGATGTCCAGAAGATAGAAGGGAAGGTCGCACTACCTAACTTTGAAGGGTCAACCAAGAGCATAGCCAAGGCTTGGATTTAGAAGTTAGACACATATTTTCACCTAAACTATCATGTCCCCACTTTTATTCTTCTTCATAGTACAGCCAGAGTGGATTTCCAAGGCAAGGGATGGCCAGGTCAGTGGAGTAGGTTTATGTCATCAGGGGTCCTAATGGAGTTTTGAGGAATTCTTATGGGATTTGATGGCATTCGCTTGGCATATTCCATCATCCGCACAGTTTGCCTTCTGTTCCGTCGCATTCCAACAACTTTCAAAATTCAACGTTATTATTGGGCATAGCTTAATTAATTATGCTCGAGGCGGCATTCCAGGGAGATTAATTCATGGAACACCTCAATGTAATAGCTTGTTGGAACCGGAACGAGAAGATCTACAGAATGGGATGCTGAGAAGAGACTTACAGTGGCCGAAGAGAGTTTTCCTTAGTTAAAAATGACTTTAATTAATCATTTAATTAAGGAAAAATAATTGATTGGAGAAAAAGGGCCAAAAGTGACTTAAGTGAAATAAAATAAAATTAAAGGTCACTTAAGATAAAGTCAAATGAGGAGCTTCTAGAATAATAATAAAATAATAAAATAAGATGCTTCTAAAGGCTTGGAGATCTATCCATCAGATCTACAAAAGGGGAGGAGGAGGTCATTTGGAGACATCTTGGATTGAGTATTGTTTCTTGTATCAGAGGTTGAGAACCCAGTTCTCTACTCCATTGGTAGCCCCAAGACGAAAACCCTCAGGTGATTTAGAGAGATTGGGCGAGCACCCACTTCCCCTTGGTGGATTCATTCAGAATCCATAAGTGTAGTGAATGTTTTTTTGTTTCAATTTGGAGACCACAGGGTCAATCCCAGCTATTGTACTGGCATATATCTATATATAAGGAAGTTGGATTTTGGTTCCTACATTTCTCATTGTTCCTCATGTTGGGATTTTTATGCAATTTGTGGGTTTATGGCTTTAGTCAAATTTTTGGTGTTTGGGTTTTTCATGGCAATTTTCTGTTAAGTGCTTGATAATTTGATGTGTAGGGTTTGCTCCAAATTTTCTCCATTTGGGACATTATAGTGGTATCAGTGTTGATCTAGCCTCAGGGTTTTATTACAGAGCAGTTTCGGAAGAAGATCGAGAATTTATTATTGCAAACATTATTGGATCTGGACCAAGTTATTATCTCCATCAAAGTTGCATATCATCTGTTCACTAAATCTCTTCGGTGAAATTTTTTCGTCGTCGTTGCCTTTGTGGAACGAAGATTTTGGTAGGATCAAAATTATTGGGCCAAAACTTTTATTCCCTAAATTTATTCTTTTAAGGAGGAGTGAATATTAAAAAGCTGCGTATCTATTCCTTATCCAAAATTTTGTTGGGGAGTCGTAAGCCAATTATTGAGAGGGGCCATGAAAACATTGTTATTATTTTTAGAGGGGCCAAAGTTCTAATATTCAACAAAGTCTTTGTGGGGCCGATTTTGTTGTTTCCAAAAGGGGTCACGGGTTGAAATCATTTTATTTTTTGAAAAAATTGGAGTCGCCAATAATGATATGTCAATATGTCGTATGGGGAACAAAACACACGTTTCACATCCCCCACAACGGCACAAAAATGTTACCACTCAAACTAGCAGGGGACCTAAATGAGCAAATGCTAGACCAAGGGCAACAAATGGAGACTTAGCCCAATGTCTCCTCCAGGGTTACTTGGGAGCGGGAGCGAAAATGGGTAGCGAAAGCGAAAGCGGGAGCGGGAGCGAAAGTTTCAAAAGCTCCCGGTTTGGGAGAGAATCCTGGAGCGTTATATATATATATATATATAGATATCTATTTTATATTTTGATGCATATATGTCTACAAAAACATGTAGAATTATGAATTAGATATAAAAAAAATAAAAAATAAACATTAAAAACATAGTTTGAACCATATAACAACAATCATCTAGAAGTTATAATCTTCATCAACCACATCCACAAGTTAGTAACATAGTAACATACAACATATTGAGTCTCATGATTCATCAATCTTAAAGTTTCAAGCTTTCAAAATTCAATATATAACATTTATCATCGTTGATCACCAAAGTTGTACTTGTAAGCTAAGTGTAACCATTACAACAAATAATATCTAACATGAAATGAAACAACTTTCAACTTTCATGAAGCATCATATTCATAATTCATTACTAATGAGTTATAATTGCCAACTTCAAACTTCAAACTTAAATTATCATATATTGTTTAAAAAAATATCATAATAAATATGAAAGAGTCAATAATTATAAAAACTACTAGAAACTAGAAAAGACAAGTAAATCTATTATCTATTGCTTATGCTTGGGCCCCTTGCCACCACGAGAAATGTCTAATTTTTTAGTCTTGTGGGAAAATCAAGATCTTTGTCATTAATATCACCCTCTAAGCATTAATATACAGAGGTATCTTTGCCATTACCTCTGGATCTGTATAGGGATCTTTGTCATTAATATCACCCTCTAAGCATTAACATAAGATAAAAAAAGCATAGCATGTCAAGTCAAGATTTTGTTTTTGATGCGTACATTTTTAGGAGGGTCATGATAAAGGAGTTCGACAACCAATGTCACTAACATCAAGGTAGATAGAGAGATTGGTGCTTTTGATTAAATACGAGTTCCATACCCTAATACATGACAAAATTCAATGGAAACATTGCAATCTCCCAATCTTGAAATCCTGAAAAACTAATAAGTCTGTTGGATTTTGAATGAAATCTAAAATTTCACTTTCTCCATATGAAATCCATTGAGGTCGGAACCACTCTCAAACATCCTGAGTCATTTCATGGTAATGTTAAAAATTTAAGTAAAAGGATGAAAATGAAGATTAAGGAGAATGTCACTTTTACTTTAAGACTTTAACATTACCATGAATCGCATATCAATACTAGGGCCATAGGCTTGATCATTAAGCTGCCCCACTCAAAACTTATTTGTTTCTTTGAAAAAAAAATGCATTTGGAACATTATTGTAGAAAAAAAAATTGCAAAGAAAGCTAAATGCTCTCGAAAAGGCAGGGAGCGTTTTTTTTTAAGGGAGCGCGCTCGGAGCGCGAATTGGGAGTGGGAGTTAGGGGGGAGCACTCCCCTGCAGCCCTGGTCTCCTCAGCGAAGGCTCCCTACTATTTACGGACTTTCACCGATGGGAGGAGATCCAGTATATATCGAGTCACAAATGAGGGATAAATCAAGAAGTGGATAGAAAGTGACCCAAATAATCTCTTTCCAGAAGAGGTTGAAGAATGGAGCTTGCTTGCTTTCTAAGCAAGGTACAATGTCTTCTAGGAGAAGGATGTGGAGATTTGAGGGCTAGTTTTATGGCATATGACTTGTAAGAGTTTCCCTATCCCTAAAATCCTTATTGAAATTGGTATCCTAGATGGTTCTTGAAGAATTGTCTTTTCAAAGGAGCGGGACACACAGGGCCAAGTGGACCCGATCTAGGTCAAGAGGAAGGAATTTAGCAACCAATGGTGTCTTTAGCCTAGACAAGGTAAGCAAAAGGATCAAAGAAACAATATTCACCTAAAGGTGTTGAATTGATCCAATAAGGTACTAGCCTTTGGGGGTTCTAGGGAAAAGTCTGATATTAGAGTTAGGGCTTGGCTTTTCTCACAACTCCACTGTCAAAATGGCCTCAAATCTAGAGGTCTTGAGGAAACATCAGCCCAAGAGTGTCTAGGAGATCGAACTTTTTGGAGGGCTAGTTCATCGAGAAAATGATGCCACAAGTGACCCAACTTGGCTAGACCCAGGTAAAGGTGAAAGAAGTTGGTTTAAGGTGACCACCTTTTGGTAGATCGATGCCTTTAGTCTTGGGAGAATAGAGTTTATGATGAATATGAGTGAGGACCTTTGGTTCTTGGTCAAGGAGGCCTTAAGACTACTTCGCTAGCCTTCTAGGCCAAAGAGAAGCAATCTTGCAGCTTTTATACTTCGATGCACAAAAGGTGATGGCGTATCAAGATCAATTCGTTAATAGAATTATCCCTAGGAGATTTTGTTCATATCACATGGCCCATACATTGAGAGATGTTATAATAAAGACAAAGTTCCACAATTTAAAGTAGTAAATGCATGCAACAATTAACCCTAAGAATAGTGAAAATCCCAATCCAATGTATATGACAATGTAAAACAAAAATAACATTAAAAGCATGTACTTACATGTAATAGAATATATCCAACCATCACCAATTTGACAAGAGAGAAGCTCCAAGATAAGATAGAGCGAATCCACACAACAAAATTCATCCATAAAGCTCCAATTCATCTACTAAGAAAAAGTGTGAAATTCTCAAGAGAGAGAAGAGAACCAATCCAAAGTGATGATGAGATAATGAACTCATCTCACTTGTATTTATAGACTAATGAGGAGTTCGAATTAGCCTCCCTGGCCTACATAAGCCCCCAAAAATAAAATAATGTTCTAATAATCTAACTTTTAGTGACAAGCCCACCCAACTAGCTCATAAATGAAAGAATAAGTCTCTCAAGAGGTCAAATAATAATCTATGCATATCATAGGGCCCTCTAAGAGGCCTAATGAGGTCCACGGGTGTCATAATGAAGAGTAGGACCCGCAATAATGACGGACAAGGGGTTGGCCCCTTATTCTCCAAACAATAAATCTGTGGTGCTCCCAATCAGTGTGGGGCACAACAATAACATCATGGGTCTCCAAATGAGTCGAGGATTCCTGTAGATCATCTGTAAGAGCTCTGATGATGGTTTAGGAGATGTCACATCATCCTACAAGTCTCGAGTCAGCTACGAAGTGCATGGTACATCTCTGGGGCCGACTGGGCAAAGGTGAATCAGGTGCATCATCCTCGTCCAATGGGAGTATCTTGAGCATTTCTAATCATCCTCGGGGATCCATGGAGTGTTGTCTACTGCTATGGAGGCCCATCGCTCTCAACACACACCCTACATGTGCCAATGTAGCCCTCTAGAGGATTAAGAGCACGTATAGGGAGACCAAACCCAAAATGGAGACCATCCGCAATCTGGCATAAGATCCAATGCATCCCTAGCTTTCTAGTACAATGAGTCATTAGGGAAATAAAGTAAATGAGTTTATCAATCATGGACCACAGGTGGGGACTTCATAATGGTCTGCCCTTCCATAATGGGGTTTCGGCATATGCCAGTGTCTCCTAATTTCCTTTTAGCTGGATCAACCTCCGAGTGTCATTCTAGGCCATGACACGAGGTGTGGGCGAAGGGAAGGGGCGAGCTAACCCTACGTGGACCTAGTGGAGGAATGTGGACTCAGGTGGGAGAAGTGATGAATGTTTATTTTGGGTAGCATCAGATGTGCTCTAGCCACGAAATTTGGTGGAGAGGTTGGAACACATAAGATCTCCAATACCCAGAAAGGGTTTGGGCAGATTCTAGACAGTTTAGGAGATATTAAAATAATTAATATTTTTAATGGAATCCCCAAGTATAAACTTAGGGAAAATAAAATATTAATGTGGATTAATATGAAACTGTGTTAGAATGGTCCAAAAAACATGGATCAAGCCAGAGCTAATCTTAGCCGTTGATTAGGGATTTAATCTCAGTTGTTGATATGTCAACAGGAAAAGTATAAGAGAAGGCTTGAGGGTCACTTGGAGAACAAACCAGGGTGATCAATCATTCTATTCTCTAGAGCGGGGTTTGCTAAGAGAGATAGAATTAGTGATCAGGAGATGTAGCTGAGGGGCATTTGAGTATAGAGAGATAGAGAGGCAGAGATAGTGCTGGGAGAGCAGCGCAGTAGCCGGGGAGAGTGGCGCAGAGCTAGCCAGGGCTCACGCAGAGGCAATCGGGAGTTGCGCAGAGGCAATCGGGAGTTGCGCAGAGCCTCAGAGAGGCCAGCGTCGCTGACGCAAAGGGCCAGAGGGCTGATGCAGTGCCTCCTAAGGCTGACGCAGACCCATCCGGGGTGACGCAAGGCTAGCGCTGGGCAGAGAGGCGCTGATGCAGTCCAGAGAGAGGCTGACGCTGGGGTTTCTGGGGCAGATTTGTGTTGAGTAGCTGCCAAAAGGATTATCCGGGGTTTCAGCCAAGAGATTTGTCAAAAACTGAGAGGTATTACTGCCAAGGAAATTCTTTGTTGGGTAAGGCCAATTTCGACTCCCAGATTGTACACTGATATTGCTTAATAAGAAAACCCTCAAATAGCTGCACCAGTTTTCCCACTGGGTTTTTCCGATGACATTAGTCCAAAAATAATGGTGTCATATTGTGTGATTGTTTATGTTTCCTTTAGTTGTTGATCTGTAATAAGTTGAGCATGCACTAGTGTTTATTTTCAGTATTTACATTGTAAATAACTTGTTAAGAAAAACAAGTAGGTAGGAATAAATCAGTTAAAGTGCATGGAGGGTTTCTAACTAAGTAAACTTAGAAACTTCAACATGGTATCAAAGCGTGATTGCAAATCACAGGAGGACTAAGGACATCAGCCAAGCGGAGTGATAGGAGTAGAAAACAATTGCCCCAAGGTGACAGAAGTTGTTTCTAGCAAAGCAACAACAAGGGAAGGGTGACGCAATGCCTGCATCATCAAAGGTGAGCCAGGAAGAGGCGGCGCGGAGGCTAAGGAAGGCAAAGGGAGCGTCACGCAAAGCCACGCAGTAGCTAGGAGGATTGACGCCGTTGGCTAAGGAGGTCGGGTTGCTGGTGCCGAGATTATGCAGAGCCTGGGAGATCTCACCTTCAGGTTGTTGGAGTTTAGAAGGCTGTGGGGATATTGCAGAGTGGAGCTGGTGAGGTACTATAGTCAGAACAGTACCTGACAGAGCAAGGCCAAGAGGAGTTTCTACCAAGGGTTTCTAGCCGAGGAACCCGGATCAGTGGGGCGGTTAAGATGATCAGAGTAGGGGGCATCTCAACAGCGGCAGAAGGATTTCCAAGAGGGAAATCAAGACTCAGAGGAAGTCCAAAAAAGAACTTCCAAACAGGAAGTATAGACTTAGAGGAGTCGAACAGAGAACAACCAGGAGGGAAGTAGAGGAGCATCATGGCACTACATGGAATAAGAGACCAGTATAGACTGAACAGAGCGTCAAACTTCGCACTCTGGAAGGCCAGAATCTTATCCGCACTTGACACTGTGACAGAAATCGTGTCAATAACTTCGCCTTGAAGGTAATAGCTATCCCAGTCGACCCCAATGATAACAACAAGTACGAGGAGGCAATGGCGAGGGCCAAGAGCATCATCTTTGATGGGGTCAAGGATCATGTAGTACCACACATAGCCGAGAAGGAAATGGCATTTGAGATGTGGGAGGCTCTCAAGAAATTGTACTAGCATACTTCTGTGCAGAGAAGAATGCTACTTGAGAATCAGTTGAGGTCGTATCAAATGAAGAAGGGACAGAAGGGACAACCGATTGACACCTTCGTTAGAGGACAGAATGAGATCTGAGATCAGTTGACTGCTATAGAAGCGACACCAGATCAAGAGTTGATGGTGAGGACAGCCCTGAATGATGTCTTAGAAGATTGGGAGGTATTTGTCCAAAGTATACTGGGCAAAGGAACCCTCCCACCTTGGGACGAGATGTGGGCAGCTCTTAGCCAGGAAGAAATCAGACAGCAATTGAAGACGAATAGCAGCAGCAAGGGGATCAAAGTCAAGCAGGACGAGGAAGATGTTGCCCTAGCATCTGAGGGAAAGCAAGAAAAGCAGAGGAAGAAGGATCTCTCCAAGATCAAGTGCTTCCATTGTGGCAAGCTGGGTCATTATGCGACCTAGTGTCCAAGGAAGAAGAGTAAGCGGGAGTCTTCCAAGACTAAGGCAACGCCAACACGAGTAGAGAAGGAAGTTTTGACAGACAATGACTATGCCATGAGTGCACACGCACCACTTGAGCGGAAGTGGGGAGACATCGAGCTATATTCAGGCAGACTACAGGCGGTGAGGGGCATGATCCTCGAGGTAACCAGCCTCTTGGATTAGACCTTGCTACGGGAGCCCCGACGAGGAGTAACAATACTAGCTGATGTGGGTAGAGACGGATGCGGATGGAGCAGCAGAGAGAGCTACAGTGCAAGAGTCCCGAGACAGCGCGAGGCTAGCAGGGTGCAGCAATGCGAGAGGCACAGGAGTGTTGCACCAGTGCAGGATGATAAAGAGAGGTGTGCAATGGTGCGAGATGCAAGGAGTTGTTGCAGCAGCACAGAGGTCAGAGAGGGAGCACTTGTCAGTGGCAGAGGGAGCTTCAGCATCAGTGGGTGTCTCTAGCCCAACAGGGAGGTCAGATTAGGAGATCAGTTACTTACTTCTCAATAACTGAGTTGCAGTGCAGCAATGGGCAACACGATGCAGCATGATGAGAGGAGGTGTAGTGTTGGGAGAAAGGACCAGCAACAGCACGGATGTAGAGGGAGCTGTCATACAGATGCAGCAGTGGCAATGGCAGAACCATGGGCAGCAGTATAGGATGCAGCAGTGCAGAAGATGTTGGGCAGGAAGGCCTAGCATCAGCACAGGTACCGATGCTGGATGATCAGAGTAATACTCTGTGAGGAGTATTGCTAGAGCACAGTCCTCGCTAAGAGGGAGTGTTGATTTGGGGTAGCATCAGATGTGCTCTAGCCACGAAATTTGGTGGAGAGGTTGGGGCATATAGGATCTCCAATACCCAGAAAGGGTTTGGGTAGATTCCAAACAGTTCAGGGGATACTAAAATAATTAATATTTTTAATGGAGTCCCTAAGTCTAAACTTAGGGAAAATAAAATATTAATGTGGATTAATATGAAACTGTGTCAGAATGGTCCAAAAGACATGGATCAAGCCAGATCAAATCTTAGCCGTTGATTAGGGACTTAATCTCGGTCGTTGATATGTCAACAGGAAAAGTATAAGAGGAGGCTTGAGGGTCACTTGGAGAACACACCAAAGTGATCAGTCATTCTATTCTCTAGAGCGGCACTTGCTAAGAGACATAGAATTAGTGATCGGGAAATGCAGCTGAGGGGCATTTGAGTACAGAGAGGCAGAGAGGCAGAGATAGTGTCGGGAGAGCAACGCAGTAGCTAGGGAGAGTGACGCAGAGCCAGCCAGGGCTCACACAGAGGCAGTCGAGAGTTGCGCAGAGCCTCAAAGACGCCAGCGTTGCTGACACAGAGAGCCAAAGGGCTGACACAGGGCCTCCTAAAGCTGACGCAAACCCATCCGGGGTGACGCAGGGCTAGTGCTGGGTAGAGAGGGGCTGACACAATCCAGAAAGAGGCTAACACTGGGGTTTCTAGGGCAGATTTGTGCTAAGTAGCTGACGGAAGGATTATTCAGTGTTTCAGCCAGGAGATTTGTCAGAAACTGAGAGGTATTACTGCCAAGGAAATTCTCTGTTGGGTAAGCCAGTTTCGGCACCCAGATTGTACCCTGATATTGCTTAATAAGAAAACCCTCTGATAGTTGCACCCAACGTTGCAGGAAGCGTCCCCCCCCCGATTCCAAGGCTCGAAGTGCGTCTCATGTGGATGCGTCCAGGAAGCATCCCCGGAAGCGCGCTTCCAAAATTCAGAAGCGCGCTTCCGCCTGTTTTGGACGCTTCCTGGAAATTTCGGAAGCTTTCCTCCGAAGCACGCTTATGAATCTCCGAAGCGCGCTTCGTGCAGCGCTTCGGCAGTACGAAGCGTGGCGCTTCGGAGGGCGAAGCGTACGCTTCCGTACAATTCTGGAAAAGCATTGCGCTGTTTAGAAAATCGTTTTTTTTTCAATTTTTTTTTTTTTATTTTAGGTGAGTTTGTTTGTTGGAGGTGGGTCCACCTTGGGTTAGGGTGAGTAATGAAGGCAAAAAAAATATATATAGCGGATGCTCTCTCATGGTAATGTTAAATTCTTAAATTAAAAGTAACATTTTTTCATTTTCATCCTTTTACTTAAATTTTTAACATTACCATGAAATGACTCAGGATGTTTGAGAGTGGTTCCAGCCTCATTGGACTTCATATGGAGAAAATAAAATTTCATATCCTATTCAAAATTCAGCAGACTTAACAGTTTTCAGAAATTCAGGATCAATGGGATTGTGGCATTTCATTAGATTATCTCAAGTATGAAGGCATGCGATTAGCATTTAATCAAGAGCACCAAGCCCTATATGTACCCTAGTGTTGGTGGTGTTAATTGTTGAACTCCTTTGTCACGCGGCACGCCCTTAGCAAAAAAAATTACCTTTCAATCAAGTCAAAATCATCGATCAAGCATGTTAAGCTTTTTCTACCATATTTTAAGTCTTGAATTAGGTAGTTTGATCAAAATTGGGCAATGTTGACTAATATCCCTAGACAATCGAGGTAGAGGCAAAGGCTAGACAAGAGGAGAAGAATCTAGATTCTAGATGGTTTATGCATCTAAATGGTTGATGCTCAAATAATTAATCATTAATGTACAATGTATGTTATATCTATCTTGATTTATGCAAAAATATGCATGTTTTCATGTCTTCTACAACTAATTTGGTATTTGGGATGTTTGTTTAGAGTATAAATGCAAAAAAATATAAATATATATATATAGCAGACGCTTCCGCGGACGCTTCGCTTCCTAGATTTTTGGAAAATGACGCTTCCGCATCCCCGCTTCTAGAAAACATCCCCGCTTTGTGCAACATTGGTTGGACCGGTTTTCCCACATTGGGTTTTTCCGGGGACATTAGTCCAAAAATAATGGTGTCATATGGTGTGATTGTTTCTATTTCCTTTAGTTGTTGATCTGTAATATGTTGAGCATGCACTAGTGTTTATTTTCAGTATTTACATCGTAAATAACTTGTTAAGTAAAACAACAAGTAGGTAGGAATAAATCAATTAAAGTGCATGGAGAGTTTCTAACTAAGTAAACTTAGAAACTTCAACAATGGGGTATTAATGAGTGGAAAGGGGGTAATATAATCGGATAAGGGAGCGAAACCACGCAACCAAAATTGGGGTTTCACATGAAATACCATCCCTAAAGCCAAATGATCAGTCAAAGAGATACCATGGGACTAGAATGCAAGGTTAATATCCAATAGGGGTCTAGGGGACAAGGGCACAGACCTAACCCATTCTTTCCGCCGAATCCCCCCATTAGTCCATGCCTAGAAGGGTCCATGAGAAACAAACTACAATACTCAATTACCAAATGACAAGGCATACCTTTAAGTTCGGGAGTCCCACCTTCAAACATATGATTATCACAGATGACCGAGGGACCACATGGCTAGCTCAAGTGGTAGAAAAATGGCACAATGAGCTAGTTGGTGGTTGCAAGGGGCTGCCAGTTGCCGACTAAGAACGATCTTGGAGAAAAAAAAATCTCCTAGGGATATCACCCACAAAATGGTGGGTAACAGGTCCCATGGAATGAGCATTTTAATTATCAAAGTAAGGAGATTTAGTAGAAGATTCAACCTTGTTTCTCAGTCACTAATAGGCACAATGAAAGATGAGTTGTTCAAGACAGTGAGATCAATAGGATTGGAAGGTTCAAAAGCATCTAGAAATCCCATTAATCTTTTAAATCCAAGGTGATCGGTTGCATTGCTCTCAATCACAGCCCCACAATCAAGAATAGGCCTCATCACTCTAGTTTCATGGATGCAGTTGTGTGAATTGCTACAAAACTTGAAACAATCAAGCACGTATTGTGGAATGTCAAATACCCCAATGATTTTGGATATGGACAATGGCAGAGAACTCCTTACTTGGTTTCCCCCCTTCAATTAAGTCAAGAATCCATCATGAATATAGATAGCTATAGCAAGGCTTATGCTAGTTAATGAACAAACCTAGCTAGCAGAAACTAATGTATACCTTTGGCTCTTGTACTGTTATGATGTAGGGTGGATCTCTATGTGGGATCTATGCTAAGTGTCTAGGACATTAAGATTACAAGCCTTACCCATGCGGAGAGTAATGGATGCCATCAAGAAATGTGCGACTAAGAACGAACCCTAATTATATATAACTGCACTCTCCACTAGCCTTAAGTAGGAAGAGTAAAAGGTTTATTAATCCCCTTGTCATGGAGCATCATGCTATATTTTTTCAATTTGTACATTACTTTCATTTGACTAACAAATGTAATTCATTTGAAGAATGGTTTTACTGTTTACTGTATCAGCTCTTGTCATTTGGAAATTGGAACTCTTTCATAGCTATGGTAATAAACAAATCAACAGAGTATCTGACCAATGGAATGAGAATAGCAACACATCTTAATGAATGAATAAGGCTTGTTAAAGCTTTGTATTTCTCATCCTGTTCTTCCGAGATGGGGTTAACAACACTGGAAAACACGTATAATGAGCATAATTTCAAACAAGAAGATAACCATAATGTTTTTTCATGTCAATGCCCTCTTCTCCCATTTGTTTGATGCAATCAATAGAATAGCAAACCTGGCTTTAAAATAGTTGGAACACAAAGAATTCCAGAAGTATTGACTAAAAGATCCAACTGTCCATGAGTCTCCATAATGGTTTTTGCAGCCAGCTGTCACATGTCGGCAATATGACCCAAATTAAGGTGAAGACAAACAACATAAAATGCATGAAAAAAACCATATGCAATAGTCAGTTAACAATCTAACATAAGAAAGGAATAATAATAGAAAAAGTGTCAAGGGAAACATCTTCTAGCAGATAAATATTGAGTTAGCTATAATAGACATATTTTATTTCTGTTCTATTTTCTCTTTGGAAGAGGTTATGAATTTCACTGCATCTGCCCTTCCTTATTTTGCATCTGTGATTATAAATAATTTCTCATAATTATATGATGTGCTTTTTTAATATATATATATATATATAAAAACACAAAACTCCTTGGAAATCACCATGCAAGTTACAGCAAGGAACATGATGTGCTGCCTTAATGGAGAATATTAATTTTTCACCCTGTGTGGCACCTTTTTGAGTAGTGATCAGAAGTTAGAACTGCTTATTACCAGCATTGTGCTTGTGGAGGATATAATGCAGCCCTTTCTTGTATAAAATGCACATAAATATTTTATATATTAATAGAAATAGGAAGCATTTAATGATACATACACACATGCTTCTTAGTTCTAATATGTGAGTGTGTTCAATTCATCAAGAAGTGGTAGGTTCCCCCTCGAGGGCCAATTGTAAAGCAGGAAAGTTTTGGCCATTAACTCTAACCTGTTACACCTCATTTGTATGAAGTTTCACTTTGTGCTTTTCATCATATTGATGGAGATTTGCTAGTGGTTAATTGGGGTATTTGGCTCAGGGGAGTATCATTTCTCCTCAGTTGAATGATTGTTCTTGTTGTTTGGTGGTCTTCTCACATGTGCTTGCCTTGTTTATCACCCCTTGGTTGCACTTATGGATGGTTGTGGAGCATACTATCTTATTACAATGTGGTTTGGTGTATATGCTTATCTTGGATTTAGATGATGGTTCTAGGCCCCCAAGGGGTTATATGATGGTGTTAGAAGGTAGATGTTTCATGATGATATTGACGTTTCCTAGTAGCTTGGTGTGTTGATGTATGATGTTGGTGTCACTAGGAAGGGGTACTCTGTATGGTCCTCACATGTTGGATGTGTGATAGGGAACACGCGTGTTGAATGGAATGTCACTCAACCCTTTTTTAAATTGTTCAAGCTTTTTCAGAATTGAAAACTGTAAGTGTGTGCATAACACTATATTATAGCTTGTTATCCTTACAAGCTTGAACCAACTACAAATTTTTAGGGTGAATTCTAAATTTTTAATATTTTTTAAAAATATTTATTATTATTATTCTATTATTGATGTCTCCAACCCACCGTCCCCTAAAAATGTTGAGGGTGCACTCTAGCCATCTTTGGGACGCTTCCCCTTGTCCCCATCATTCCCCTGTCCCCAAAAGTAATGCAGCATAGTATATATATAATACATTTGCTTGGTCATCTTACTAAAATAATAGACTTAAACATTATTATATTCATCCCATGTACATTTCAAAATTTTCAAATAAACATTATTATATTCATCCCATTTTCATTTCAAAATTTTGAAATATATATATATA
>APFE030596214.1:150364-217449 GCA_000404065.3 Pinus taeda
AAAATTACAATTTAAAAATGCTACGTATCATACTATTTAAACCAATGTTACGAACATCGGCATCAGGATAAAAACAATAAGGGTCCAGAAAACCAAACAATCGTAAAAATCGGGAAAACATTGGTAAAAATTGGCAAACATTGGCAAAATTAACATACCATAAAAAATATCGGTAAAAATTGGCAAACATCGCCTAGGCCAAAAAATCATGATTTTCAAGATAAAATCGGGATGTCATCGAGATGTTCGCAATACTGATTTAAACCAAAAGCTAATATTGATTCCAAACTTTTAACCCAACATAACCTACATAAAGCCACCCCTCATACTCAAAATCAAGTTGCCAAAGGACTGTAATCTATTGCTTTTCTTCATATAATTCATGTCAACCTCAAATTAACCTGTGTTATGCAACCAGATCACAAAACAGAAGAAAAGATAGATCAATGACTTGAAAATTAATCTCTTCAAGGGGACAGCCTCATTTACATCACATAAATGAACAATTCTTGGATGATACAAATGACAAGACCTCCTAGGTATATATAGGAGTCTAAGGGGTCACAATATAACAAGAACTTACATAACAATAATAATGTAAGAGCATAACAATAATAATGTAAGGGCACAACAATAGCAATAGTGGGCTTCTATGGGGCCCAACAATAGCAATATGGGGGTGACATGGGCACAACAATAACAATAAGGGGGCTCCACTAGTACTATAGGGACCTAACATGACCCTCTCCTTTAAAAAAAGTGTTGTCCTCAACGATTGAGTAGTTCTGGATGCTTCTGTATAAAATTTTCAACCTCTCGTGTGGAATCTTCAGAAGGTGAGTTCTTCCACTTAATGAAATACTCTGAAATTGATTGATTCTATAGTTATTGGGTTCTTGTTTCCATGACTGCTTCGAACTCCAATATGACTTTTCCTTCCTCGTCAAGTTCTGGCAATATTGTTTGAACTTGGAGCTTGTCACCGATAACCTTCTTTAAGCATGAAACATGGAAAACTGGGTGTACTCAAGAAGATGCAGGCAATTCCAATATGTATGACATAGTACCAATTTTTTGCAACACCTTGCAAGGACCATAGTACTTGGGAGATAATTTATTATCCTTCTTAGCTTGCTTAAGGGACACTTGTTTCATTCGATTTTGTGCCAAAGTGAGGTTATCCTTTAAGAGTTGGGGAACTTGTTGATGCTTGATGTGATCTTCCATTACTTGAACCTTAGAACTTTCTCTTAAAGATGATGTGATGGACGGTGGATGATATCCATAAAGTGCCATAAATGGGGTCATTTTGCTATAGCATGGAAGAAAGTGTTATACAACCATTTAGCCAGAGGTAACCACTTGACCCATTGTGTTTGTTTATCAGATACAAAGAAAAGAAGATATCCTTCCAAACATTTGTTCAATATCTTAGTTTTCCCGTCAAATTGAGGATGATAAGATGAGCTATCAGCTAATTGAGTACCAAGACAAGAAAATAATTTCATCCAAAAATTTCCAATGAAAATGGGAACTCTGTCACTTACAATAATCTTCGGGTTTCCATGTAGCTTTTGAATTGTTTCCATAATGTAGTAGCAACTATACTGACTTTAAAAGGATGAGATAATGCACAAGAGTATGCATATTTGGTATGTCTATCAACTACAACCATGATGACACTCTTTCATTCGCACTTGGATAAACTTTTGATAAAATCCATTGAGACCTCCTCCGAGTGCTCACTTTGGAATGGCTAAAGATTGTAACAGACCTGGGGTATTAATTGTCCCAACTTTATTTTGTTGGCAAACCAAACATTCTACCACAAACTTCTGAATATCAGATTTAAGGTCATCCCAAAAAAATTCCCTCTTGAACCAGTGGTGTGTTTTTTAAAATCTTGAGTTTTCCTAAAGGAGAGGTGTGCAATTCCAAAAGAATCTTTTGTTTGAGTTGGGAATTCTTACATAGATATAAGCGATCTTTGTACCATAATGGGTCACTTTTCCATATGAATGTATGAAATGTACTGGGATCTTGTTGCAACTTTTGAATGTGTGTCCACACCTCTTCGTCATTCTTCCATTCCTCCCTTGCTTCAGTTATCCAGTCAAGTTGGATAATAGAAATGGTATAGAGAAATGCTTCCACATCCTCATCCCTTCTTGAGAGTGCATCTGCAACAACATTTTGCTTCCTTTTTTTGTAGATGATCTCAAAGTCATAACCCAACATCTTAGCAACCCATTTTTGCTTCTCTTTTGAAGATAATCTTTGTTCTAAAAAGTATTTAAGACTAAATTGCAGGAAACGTTGCCCAGGGGTTTGTTTCTGTCCGGAAACAAGGAAACTCATACCGTACGGCCTGGAAACTCGTTTCTGGCCATACTGACCCATTCCACGCTGGGGAAACGTGGCCAGTACGACCAGAAACAAGTTTCTAGGCCGTACTGCAGAGTTTCCAGTTAACACTTGACGTTTTTTTTTTAATTTTTATTTTTATTTTTCGCTTCTAATTTTTTATTGGGCGACTAAAATATCTTCTGGATGCTTCTAGATGCCTCTCTCAAGTTATAAAAAAAGAAGTTTTTTTGAGTGGGGTAGCGTAATGTTCAAGCCTATGGCCCTAGCGTTGATACGTAGTTCATGGTAATGTTAAATTCTTAAAATAAAAGTGACATTCTCCTTTATCTTTCATTTTCATCATTTTACTTAAATTTTTAACATTACCATGAAATGACTCAGGATGTTTGAGAGTGGTTTCGCCCTCATTGGATTTCATATGGGGAAAGTAGAATTTTAGATTTCACCCAAAATCCAGCAGACTTATCTGTTTTTCAGTATTTCAGGATTGGGGGGATTGCAATGTTTCCATTGGATTTTGTCATGTACTAGGCTATGGAACTTGTATTTAGTCAAGAGAACCAATCCCTCTATGCAAGGGAGACTCCCAATAATCAAGAGCATCTAGAGTACTAGGGTATGGAACTTGTATTTAATCAAAAGCACTAAAGTCATTCGACTATGTAGGAGAAGACTCCCAATCAAGCACGAGACAAGAAATTAAAACCTTCTCGTGGCTGATTTTGGATATTGTTATTTTCATTATGTGATCATTCATTAGTAAATGTGATGTAAATTTAAAGACTTGTAGTTTATGCATTGGCAATTGACAATTTAATCATAATGTAATAAATTAGAATGTATCATGTATGTTTTATGATTGCACATATTTCTTGAATGTCCTAATATATATATATATATTTGCGTTTCCCCGCTTCCAAAATTTGGGCCGGGGGGGGGGCACGTTTCGTACCCGTTCTTGTTTCGGAAACTCGTACTCGTTTCCCCATATCGTGCAACTTAGATTTAAGACTATCCTGATTTGTTTTTACCTTGAAGTGTTTTTCCATTAGGTAAGGGCGTCATTTCTTCAGGGCATGTAGTATTGCCAACAGTTCCTTCTCATAAATAGGTTTGTGTAAATACTTTCCCTTGATTGGATGACTTTCAAAAACAATGGGTCTTCCTTCTTGCATTAAAACAGCACCAATTTCATTTCTTGAGGCATCACATTCCACTATAAAGGTTTTTGTGAAGTCTGGAGTAGCTAAAACCAGAGCTTAGCACATTGCCTCTTTAAGATGTTCAAAGGACTTAGTTGCTTCTGGAGTGCAAAAAATGCATCTTTCTTCAGTATTGTTGTTAGAGATGTTGTTATTTTCCCATAATTCTTAACAAACTTGCGATAATACCCTGACAACCCAAGAAATCCTCGAAGATGCTTTAAGGTTGTGGGCATTTTCCATTCCTTGATGGCTTTAATTTTGTTAGGATCTACCTTAATACCATCATGAGATACAATATGACCCAAATATTCCACCTCCTGTACCTCAAAGAAACATTTGGAGGTTTTTGCATACAATTGTTTCTCCTCCAATAGTTTGAGCACCCTATCAACATGTTGAACATGATCCTTCCAAGACTTGTTGTAGAACAGTATATCTTTAAAAAATACTAACACAAATTTTCTAAGGAAGGGTTTGAAAATGGAATTCATCGAACCTTGAAATGTGAAAGGTGCATTAGTAAGGCCAAAATGCATGACCAAAAATTCATAATGACTTTCATGAGTTTTGAATGTTGTTTTTGGAATGTCTTCAGTCTTCATTCTAATTTGATGATATCCTGAACGAAGATCCAGCTTGGTGAAGTAAATTTCTCCATGTAATTCATCCAACAATTAATCAATGATAGGAATGGGAAATTTATCTTTAATAGCGAGTTTGTTGAGCTCCCTATAATTTGGACACATATGCCATGATCCATCCTTCTTGTGTACCAATACTACTGGAGCAAAGAATGAATTTTGGCTAGGTTGAATTATACCAGCCTCTAGCATTTCTGCAACAATTCGTTCAATCTCACTATTTTGGGCATAGGGATATCTGTAAGGTCTGGTGTTTGGAGGAACGCTTCCTAGAATCAAGTGAATAGCATGAACATGATCACGAATAGGTGGGAGGCCTTTGGGAGTCTCAAATACCTTGGAATGATTGTCCAAAATTCTTTGGAGATCTAGAAAATAGATGATTTCGATGTTTAAACATCTAGTTAGCATAATTGTGCAATTATGTCTTGTTGTTATTTCTTCAAAAGCTTTGTCATGCCATTAGAGCTTATTATCTTCCCTAATTTCCCTGTGATGCCCCTTATTTCAATTTCCTTTCCTTCCCAAGAAAATTTCAAAAGAAATTCTTGAAAATTAAAAGCTAACATCCCCAATGATTGTAACCATTGGACTCTTAATACAGCATCAACGCCACCCATTAGAATGGAAAGCATTGAAATATTCAATACATATTCCCCCATGTTTAGATTGATATTATGACACTTCCGTGAGCAATTTATAGTTCCTCCACTTGCGACCATCACTTGACACTCTAGTGTTGGATATAGAAAGCAATTCAATTTCTTGGCTATCTTACAATGAATAAAATTATGGGTACTACCAGAATCGATCAGCACTATTACCTTTTTTCTTGATATATCCTTCTATCTTGAGAGTTTGAGGAGTGGTAATTCCTGCCAATGCATTACAAGATGTGGTTAGATTCATTTCTTCTTTCTCTAGGGTTGGTTCCTGGTGCATATCCTCTTCTTTTGATGTTTCTTGTTCCTTCTCTTCCTCCTCTTCACAATCTATGTAAAATAATTTCTTCTCAACACACTTATGACCCTTAGTGTATTTGCTATCACAATTGTAACAAAGCCCTTTTTTCCCTTTTTTCCTCCATTTGTTGTGGTGTCAACCTTGTAGATTGTGGGAGGCTAAGAGCAGCAACACTTCCATCTTTATAGTTGTAAGTGGTAGACTTCTTTGTTGCCATAATTTTGCTTTCAAATTTTCTTGCCACCTTGAATGTCTTCTCCAATAATTAGGTTCCCAAAGGCAAACCTCATCTTGGATGTTATCCTTTAAACTGCCTATGAAAACACCTATCATATGCTCCTTTGGAATATCATTTACCTTGATATTCAATCTTTGGAAGTCCTCAATGTGCTCTGCGATTGAACCCTTTTGTTTGATAGCTATCAATTAGCTAAAGAAGGTATTGCTCTTTGTATCCTTGTAATGTGCTACCAATTCTTCTCTAAAAATTCTCCAAGTGACAATTGCTTTATGAGAACAAAGTCATCGATAACACACAAACTGATTTTGTTCTAAATAAAAAGATTCAATGCGTACCTTTTGTATGTGCGGCACATCATGTAGATCAAAGAATTGCTCCATTTGTAGTATCCATGTTATCGGATCCTTGCCATCAAACTTCCTCATATGTATCTTTGGAATGTGGTGGGTCTTAAACCCAACATTAGATTCTCTAAAATCACAATTCATATTCCTTTTGTCCTCACCATGATTTTCATGGATTACCTTGTCACCATTGGGAAGTTTTTCTTGCATCAATTTTGTCAACCCTTCCAACTTGACATTCATCGCATCCATGTCTACCTTAAAATCCCCTATGTCTGCTTTTAAACCATCCTTCAAACCTTCCACATTGTCTTTTATTTTTGCTTCTAAACCATCCATCTTAACTTGAACTTCATTTTTTGTTACTCTTTGCAAGAGCGAAATTTGTTGCACTTGGTCTCGTAATTTTGATATATCATGTTGCATTTCTTCCTCATCTTCATGCGTCATTGTAGAGTTTTTTGGTTGCTTACTAGGTGTATCCATTTTTTTGTTTTGAGCCATTTTGGAATCAAACAATGATATTTATGCTTCACTATGTCCTATGAATCACTTCAAACTGATTTTTCAAACAAAAGTTATGCAAAATTTAAAAAAATACACAGATTTTTTTTTGCTTTTCGGATCTCGATCTTGAAACTGTTGTATCTTTGTAATTTCAGCCTCCCAAGGTCTGAAATTTCACCTTGTTGTAGCCCTCTAAGTCTTCTTTCCAATGCCACAAGTTAGACCAGAATTGGATTCTTCAAGATAAAGTTATGCCAAATCTTCCATGACGACCTGATTATGGATTGGTTCAGTAGAGCGAACTTGTATGGGATGCCAGATGTCACTGTTTCATCCTTTGGCCTTGAAAATGATAAACGAGAAACCACAGTTTGTCCACTTTCGGTCACTTTTTACGAAATTCAAATCCGAAGCTCATAGAGAAAGTTATGATGATTTTCCCTAGGTCACGTGTTTGAGAATGAATTATGGAGCTTGCAAAAACCCTAACTTCTTTAGACCATATCTTAGAAAATATAGCAAACCAAGATCTGAAATTTTTACACGAAGTTCACCAAGATTTCAGCTCCATGTGGTCAAAATTTCAACTTCTGAAGCCTCATAGAAAAACATTATAAAAAAATGCCAAGATAACCTGTATGACGCAGCAAAACCTTAGAATCCAAAGCTCTGATACCAAATGTTATGCAACCAGATCACAAAACAGACGAAAAAATAGATCAACAACTTGAAAATTAGCCTCTTCGAGGGGGAAACCTCCTATATATCACATAAATGAAAAATTCTTGAATGATACAAATGACAAGACCTCCTTGGTATATATAGGAGTCTAAGGGTTTACAATATAATCAGGCCCTACATAACAATAATAATGTAAGGGCACAACAATAACAATAGTGGGCTTCTATGGGGCACAACAATAACAATATGGGGGCTTACACTAACAATAACAATAAGGGGCTTACACTAACAATAACAATAAGGGGGCTACACTAGTATTATAAGTACCTAACAACCTATAACCCTGTCAGCACTTCACTAGTTCTTGTCAATGCAGACACCAAAATGCTACTAGGCCACGCATGTTTCATACCCTTCCTTTGAACTTTCAAACTCACGTGAATTTTTATTAAGTTTGGGCACACATTTGACAAGAGTTTCGAGCTCATGCAAATTTGTATTAAGTTTAAGCGCACATTTAACAACTATATGAAGGTCCAAGGGAACATTTCCTAGCATTTCCTCTGACTGCACACTTGACGGCTATATGGAGGTCCAAAGGTCTTCTAAAAATTTGAAAGTTCTATACAAAAATTTAAATGTACTTTGCAAAAAACCAAAAGGAACTGAATGTACTTTGCAGAAAGTTGAATGTACTTTGCAGAAAATTGAATGTTCTATGTTGTTATAGTTACATAAAATGCAGATTTCTTCTTCAAAATAGTTCAAATCAGCGATTGTAGATAGAACATAAACTTAAGAATCATATGAAGAGAACCAAGCACAAATATGAGACACTAAGATTTTGATTCAACGGCTAGGGCAAAACCCCTTAAGGGGGAAAACCCAAATGATTCTTCTTCTATTAGATTTCTTCAATTGTTCGGCAAACTACAGAGATAGAGAGGGAATGAGAAAAAATAAAGTCACCAATGTCAAATCAACTTGCAACTGAAGTGCACTTGCTATTTGCTTGAAGATCTCCTCCTTCTCTTGATCAGATCATGTTCTTCACACTTGCTCCAACTCTTCCCTTGCTCTTGCTCTTGCTCTTCACTAGCTCTCACACTTCTTTTGCACACACTCAACGCTTGCTCTCCTTCTTCACAATGAACATGTTACTCTTAACTCTCACTTGCTCTTGCTTAAATAGATGAGAAAGGAGAGGAGTTACAAAATGAATTCATGACTTCAGCCAGTAATAGGAGAATCAAATTCCATGAATGAGGAGTTACTTGAGAAGAAGCATAACTCATCCCAAGAATAGAGAAAGAGGTACACTTGTCTTGGGCAGTTACAATTCGAGTTAGGGAGAGAGAGAGTTACACTTAGACATGAGAGAATAGTTGGTGAGAATTATAAATTGAATTGAATGAGGGAGTTACAAGTGCATTTAATGAGGAGCAGTTACACTTATGTCATACATTGAATTAGTGAGGGAGAGTTGCATTCTCTTAACTATGGAGTTACTATTTTATTCCAAGAGAGAGGTTCAATTTTCCAAGAGAGAGATTCTCAATTTACTTTACATATTCCATGAGAGAATTCGTTTTTATTAATCTATTAAAGATTAATGACTTTAGACTATTTTATAAATAATAATATCATAATAATAATACTAGTAAGGATAGAAATATTAATTCTTGACTTGTATAATCATGATTGATTTGATTTTAAAGTGGATTCCATATGTCGATATCATCCTTGATCATTTAGACATGACTTTTTATTTTTGGAAAGTCACTTCCAAATTGAGATGTGACTTACTATTTTTGGAAAGTCATATTAGAATTGTCAGAAATGAACTTTTATTATAGGTGGTTCAAACAAAACTGAAAGATATGATCTCTTCTAGGACAAATTCATCCTTGAGCTGCCAAATTTTAACAATTCTAAGAGCATATTTAATAGGTTGAACCAAATCGAGTGAACTTGACTTGAACCAGCCAAACTTGAAATATGCTTTGAGGTTCAAGGAACTTCAAACCTAAAGGTTCAAGTTCGAAAAATCCTATGACTCAGGTGCAAACACTTCTTGCTATTCTTAGAGGTGTATATTTATTTATTTTATCATCTTTTGACATGGTCAAAACACTAATTCGACAATATGTCCCCAGATTTATGCTGTTGGAGGTCTCCTATTTACTATTTTGGAATTTTACTACGCCATCTTGCACATTCATCCATGGAGTTAGTTGCCTTGGGATTTGCATGTGGATTGGTTGCATGCATCTTGTGGACCACTTCCTATTTTTGGAGGTCAATTATGGAGCATTCTCATAGGAGGAATATTTTATTGTTATACCTCTCATGCATTTTGGAGGGCACACTTTGTGAGCCCTTCTATGTGGACTCTTGAGCACATCGACCTAGGTTGGAGAGTATTTATTATATTTTGGATGCATCCATTCTTGGACGGTGAATTCTATGCAAGCCCATTTAGCATTTGACTTGACATAATATCTAATTTTGAATGGTGCATCCTCTTTTGGAGGCTATTGTTGCATATTATATCCTATCTTTGGATGAGGGCAACCACTCTTGAAGAAGCTATTGTCCACATGCCTTGATATTGTCAACCTTGGATCGAACTAATCCAATATTTTACTCTTTATTGACTTGTCATGGAGTTAGTATTCTTGGATGCCCTACCACATCCTCAAAGAGTATCGGATACCAGATGCTTACCCAATCCTCCATTCTTTCTTCTCAATATGAAGACAAGAATGATGTGTCTCTCTCTCCCTTTCAACTAGGGAAGATATACCCATTCCTATAAAGGAATGTACCCAAGCTCCCTCTTACCTAGGGACTTGTCCAAGCTCGCTCTTAACTAGTGACTTGCTTCCAACAACATTCTGCTCTTGGTTAGATCATGGTACTATCAGCGGCTTGTGGGGCTCCTTTTGATGTCATGAAATTCATCCCTTTCATTATGGAGCCTTCATCAGTCGTAGGGCATTCGCCATCCATCACTTTCCTTCACAAAACACATCGGTCAAGTAGAATTTCAGATTTCATATGGAGAAAGTAGAATTTTAGATTCATTCAAATCCAGCAGACTTATCAGTTTTTTTCAGGATTTCAAGGTTGGGAGATGTAATGTTTCCAGGTGACACCACCTGCCCAGGCTACCCCTGCAACCAACAAGAGGAATTGGTCTACCTCTTATGCTCCTACTTCCAGTCTTCACTCGAAGAGCAAGCGAATCCACTGCCAACTCCACCACACCATATCTATATCTAGGGGAAAGGAAAAGCTGTGGCTTTTTTCGCAGAGGACAGGGAATCAATAGGATTAACTTTAATTATTTTTTCTTTTATGTATAACATATGACATGAGAGAATACATTATTATATTTTTTGTTTGATATTTTGAGCTGAGTGGGACTCAAGAGTCAAACTTACTATTTAGGACATGATTCAATGTTATGTGTGATTTTAGCACTAGAAATGATATTAAACATCTTATATATTAGTTCTTTTATCATATTAATGTGTCAATGTATTTATTTTATGTTGTAGATGGTTTAGATATTAAAAAAAAATGAAAAAAATGAATATTTTTGTACCAAACGATTATTTCCTGATTATTTCCGATTATTTCCCGATAATTCCGATTTTTTTTTTGTGCCGATAATATCCCGATAACGATTAATGCAACATTGTTGTTAACTCTACCAAGTCATGTTTCGTTCAAGATCTTCCATCCAATCACATGAGTGCTAGTTGTAGGTGACATCTACAACTCTCTTTTGGTAACTCTGTATCAACCCATCCAGATGTTGTTCAAAATTTAAAAAAAAAATGAAAATAGCATCAAATCAAAGTTACCTTTTATGATGGCATTTCATCATGACATCTTACTTGCCTGCAACATCAACACCCTCCGCATTCATAAACACATCTCCAAGACTTCATACGTCAAGGATTTCTTTTCTTTACAGACCTTATTAGGGTGTTCTCCTCTATGGAGATGTCATCATCAATTCTTGTAGTCATCGAATGTTGACGTCCCTTTTCTTATGTGATCATAGTCGCATCCTTCATGATCTCTTCTTTCTTTCTTCACATATTGGTTCCCAAGAACTCATAGTTCCTTCATCTTTGTCAACTACCTCATATTCCATATGAGGACATATTATGCTAATTTCATCTTGTCAATATGTGAACCATGCCTTCATGCATTTTTTTTCAAATGAAGAGATCCTTGATCATGCTTACGAGGTAGAGCATTTACCCATGCTTTCTACAACTATATGATGACATGACTTAATCTATCAAATATATACATACCTTTGTTCACCTTTTGGTCATCTACACTTCCTTTGGAAACTTCCTTTCCTTGATTGAGAGTGTACTTCAATCATCATACCATCATCCTTCTAAACAATGTATCCCACACAGGGTGGAATGATCAATGAGACACTTGCTTCTTCCAAGTAGAGGTGAACCTTCTAATGAAGATTCCAACGGAGAATCTTGATTATCCTCATCTTGCAAATGCTCCTTCCAAATGGTGAAGATGTATGATGAAATCCTTCTATCATGCTAACTGACCTTCTTGTAACCATATGTACTATCTATCTATCCATGTAAACTTTTGTTTCAGCTTATTCTTTCAAGCTTCTCTAATGATGTCATGAGCTCTTGCTTCCACGATATGCTTCTAATATGATGCTATCTTCTACTATTATGTATCCTACCATACCTACAACGCTTCTTGTCATGATAGCTATTATTTACAAAAACTGAGAAGAGCTTAGTGAAGGAGATTATCTCGGTAATAGTAGAGATTTCTCACTTTCTCCTTTGATTTCTTATTTTCAAGTTCCTCCACTTCTTCAGTGATATGGGATTCTTCCCTTCCTCTTTTGTTGTTGTCCTTCTTGAGTTTGAGACAATTTCTCTTGTAGTGCCCATATTCATGACAGCCATAGCATTGGATCTTCGACATATCCTTCTCGTTCTTTTTTCGTGGACCAAACCTTCAAAACTTTCCCTTCCTCTTAGCCATGGCAGCAAATGTTTGAACTTGATCGTTTGATCCTGCATCGCTTTTTGCCTTCAACCTGGTTTCTTCAATCTTACACAATGACCAAAGTTCACTAAATGGGGTGGCTTCCTTCTTTCCATAGATGATTGATGTTAAGTTGCCTGATTCCTCTAGAAGTGCATCGAACACTATGGTGGTCATTTCTTTATCTGACATTATTTCTCCCAACTCTTATAGTTGGTCTCTATTTCTGATACCCTCATAAACTATGAGACTATTCCATCTTCCTTTGAGATCTTCATTTTGTATAGATCATTTCTCAAAGATATCACTTCTCTAGCAGTACTTACAGAAAACAAATCTACTAGCTTCTCATATATTTCTTTTGATGTCTCCAATTTTGAAACATATGGTATGAGGGGATCCTTGATGGATTCTATAAGAATCCTTTGAACCCTAATTTCTCCTTTCATATACTTGGCTAGGGCTTGAACTTCTTCTTTTGGAGGTTTAGTGATTGAGCCCTTAACATGTTCAACAACTTCATTTTCTATGAGGATCAAATTTGTCCTCTTCTTCCATGCAAGAAAGTTTGATGACCCAACCAATTTGTTGCTTTCCTTGAAAAATGAAGTCATTTTGATAGCAGATTCAATCATAAATATAAAGGTACTTACTTGTCAAGTGAAGATGCTTCTTGATGACAATATATTCAACCTGATGCCTTCTTGATTTTGATGACGATGTTGATAATAGAAGATGTAGATGAAGATGTCTTCCTTCAAAAGAGATCCTTCAAGGAGAGGGAGATCACCTTGATTCCTTGATGATGATGACAATGCCTCTTCTTGCTTCCCTTGGATGTATAAACTTCCAAATGCTTCAATGAGTAGTCCTTCTTTAAGTGGAGGTAGGGTCCTATAGATCTTTCCTTTTAGATGTGATGATCATTGAGATGAACGGTCCTTCTTGATGATTGATGCTCTTGATGATCTTCTAGTGCTTTGGCCGTTGAGTGTCCTTCTTTAAGCTTCCTTTCCTTGCCTTGTCACCTTAGCTCTGATACCATGTTGAGAAATCTAGGGGACAGCTAGATTAGGTGATTTCTCTTCTTTGATAACTGCTTGTGATATATTTTTACTTAACCTGATTAACTTTTTCTTTCATTGTTTATTATTAATCTCTTCATCAAACAACTACAAAACCATAAAGAAAAAATAAGACAAGAGGACTCAAAATACAGGCAATCAGTTAGGGCCAAAACCTCTCCAACTGAGAGGAAAACCCACAAGAATTCTTCTCTTCTTATAGACTGTCAATTGATGAATTCCAAGACCTATGACCCTTGACCAAGACCCTCTAAGACCAAGTCAAATATTTCCTGCTTTCCAACAACTTCTGCAATTTCGATCCTCAGTAGATTCTTCTACGATTTCGATCCCCGGTAGATTCTTTTGCAACTTCGACTTCCCAGTAGATTCTTTTGCAACTTCAACCTGCCCAGCAAATCCTTCTGCAACTTCGTCCTGCCCAGCAAATTCTCCTGCAACGTCATTCTGCCCTAAGTTGTTGAATCAAGCATAGGGAGGGTCAGGATCCTCAAATCAGCAGATTTGATTTGGATCCGGATCCAGATCCACCTGGATATGCGTGAAATACAACTAGACTACGGATCTTGATTTTTGGAAACAGATCCTGAGCTGAGGAAGCAAATCTTGAGTTAGGTAGTCGGATTTGCGGAAATCAAGTGAGGTAAAATTACAAACCCAAATTTTATTTTAGGTTTTTGTCTTTCTTAAAGTGTGGTCCCCCTTCACTTTGTCTACAGTGACTCCCAGACAGCCTTGAATATTCACCCTCAGGCACCTTGCTTCACACAACGATAGAGCAACTGATTGGAACACATGAGGAACACAAACAACAAAGAAACTGGTTGTCACGAGGAACCCGTCGCTACGAGGAACTTGAAAGGATGTTAGTCCTTAGAACATGCAAATGGTTGTCAACTTGTCGCCAGTCGGAACTTGAAAGGAACACGCACATATGGTTGTCACAATGAGGAACTTGAAAGGAACACGCGGAAAGTGACAAAGGTTGGGGCCTTTTCCTACCACTTTGATGTAGTCTTACAACTTCATATAGAAAATCTTATGAGATTAGGACTAGTCCAATCCTTTTGCTATTCGGACTTTCCTTGTCTTCTTGTTTCTCTAAATTGGGGTTAATTTAGCAAGTTGTTTGTCAATGAGCCCTGCTAGTTCCAATTTATTTATGGAGAATCTTGAGAGGTTATCCACTTGAGTTGCTAGTCCATAGACCTCAGAAGCTCCTAGGCAAAAATTTAGGTCTCCACCAATGTTCACTAGACATTGTCTAGTGCAATGTCTGCTCGAAAATAGTTTCCCAATATTCCAACCTATTAGTAAGGCACATAAATGTTTATACAAGTGATTTATTTTCCCATGTCCATGGAAAAAGACGAAAGGGTAATTCCCAGCCCTGATATAAAGTCTGATAATTATTTAGAGTGTGTGATCCTTTTTTCCATCCTGTGATTTCTCCCCTAGATCTTTCTAAAGCACCAATAAGGCAGAAATCCTAACCCTTCAAAATTCTTGTCAAGTCATTAATAACCTTCTCCCCGTATGTCATAATCTCTCTCAGTGGTCCTTAAAAGATTTAGTTTTGCTTCAATTTGGAAGAACCATCCTATGTCACTGTAGAAGTTTTTATTTTCTGAAATTTTATTTTTAAAATGTTAATGACTTTCTGAAATTTAAATGTATTTAATTGTGTATTTTAATTTTTAATTGTTTATTGATAATATATTATAATTTGAATTTTATATGCAGTAACCTATAAACCATTATCATTATGGAACCATCACAACACGAGTAGAGTATAAGGGAAATCATCAAAACACACCCAAAATCTCCTCGATGGCAGTCTGTGGAGATTATTGAAAAAAATCCCAGAGGTGATTCATTTAAATGGAATTGAAATGAATGCCAAAATATCAAAAATGGTTCATATACTAGAGTGAAGGCCCATGTCACTGGTCAAACTAACACAAGGGTGCAAATATGCATCGGGCCAAAAGATGCAAATCGAAAATCTGACCAAGGTTTGAGTCCTAGAAAAATGAAATTCTATGTATCTTTGCAAGAAGTTGTTGATAGGAAGCTTGCTAAAAGAAAACACCCTACACAAAGCTCTACAACTAGGTCTCCATTGTCATCTAGGTCTGCTGCGACAACTAATAAAAGGCCCACTCTAGGCCCTCTTGAAGCAACTTTCAATAATCAAGGTAGAGACATAGCCGATGAACATGTAGCTCGTTGCATCTATGCAAATGGTGTAGAATTCAATTTGCTGTGTTCCTTTTATTGGCAACAAATGATTAAGGCAATTAATGAAGTGTCAAAAGGGTACAAAAGCCCTAGATATGAAAAGGTCCACACTACATTGTTGGCATCAAAGAGACAATATGTGGTTAGACAGCTACACGAAATCTGGGATACATGGGCAAAAACAGGATTGTCCATCATTTCTATGGAGAGACCAAAGAAACCACCCATTAATTAAATTTGTTGCAATATGCCCCCAAGAGGTAATTTTTTTAAAGGTTGTTGATTGCAATGGAATAGAGAAAGATGCATCTTTCATATCCACAATTCTTATTGATGCAATAGAAAGTGTGGGGACATATAATGTTGTCCAAGTCATTATGGACAATGCACAGATTTGTAAAGTTGTAGGCTTGATTGTGGAGGATCAATATGATCACATCTTTTGAACTCCATATGCAATACATTCATTAAACCTTATGCTTGCCAAGATTTGTGAGATTGAATGGAAGAATGAAATATATGTAGTAGCAAAAGAAATCCAAATGTTCATAACCAATCATTCAATGTCCTAGGCCATATATCGAGGTTTTGCAAAGTTGGAGCTACTGAAGGTTACTCTTTTTTTAATCAATATTATTTGTATTGGAATTCTTAATTTTAATTACAAATTTATATATGATTTCTCATTTGAGATTTGACTTTTTGAAACTTGTAGGTTGTTGAAACTCGTTTTGCCTCCCACACTCTTGTGATAAAGAGGCTTGTGGAGGTGAGATAAGCATTACAAGCAATGGTCATTGACCTTCTTTGGGAATCATGGAGGACTTCCACTTCTGATAGAGGGAAAAAAATCAAGTCCATCATTCTTGATGATGCATGGTGGGACAAGGTCCAATACCTTCTGTGGTTTACTGACCCAATCTTGACATTGATCAGGAAATTTGACACAGATACACCTTGCTTGGGGAAATTTTATGAAAACATTGATAAGAGGATAAGGGATATTATCAAGGCAAATGAAAATGACCATTTTGAAACATTCTATTATGAAGTGAAGGACATAGTTACAAAAAGGTGGAACAAAATGACCACACCATTACACCTTTTGGCCTATGCATTGCACCCCAAATATTATCATTCCAAAATTGTCTTTACCTGGAGAAACAGCACCAAACAAGGATTTTGAAGTGGTACTAGGATACAAGACAACTTTGAGAAAAATTTATAGACATGTGAGAGTCACAATGGAAGTACGCCAAGAATTTAGAGGATTTGTACAATCTACTGATAGTTTTTCAAATCTAGTAGCTATAGATGATCAAGGGCATATTGATCCTATTACTTGGTGGGGCTTCTATGGTGGGGATAGCATTCATCTCTCCACTCTAGACACCAAGTTGTTATCACAAGTTGTTAGTTCCTCATCAACTGAGAGCAATTGGAGTACATATGGTTTCATCCATTCAGTGAAGCGAAATAGGCTGGGAGCAGCAAAGGTTGAGGATATTGTGTATGTTCATTCCAACCTTCATCTTCTATCACATGTTGAACCAGAGTATAAAAAAGGTCTAAGCAGGATGTGGGATGTGAAGCCTGAGATCTCTAACTTGAACCTGACACTGAATGCCATGACTCACCTCAACCTACTTGAGGATATTGTCCCACCACCAGTCCAGCCTACTTACGCAACTTCCTACATTTCAAGACCCCCATCATCAATTCATGATGTAAAGTTGCAATAAGCAGAAGATAATGTAGATCCATTTGAGGATTTGTAGTTAAACCTACTGCACATTATGATATTAGTATGTAGGAATTTACAGGGTAAGTTCCTCAGATAGCACACCAAAGTACACCGCTCACAAACAGATCACAGATCAATACACTAGTATTCTTGACGTGGTTAAAACCCTCAAAGAGGGAAACAGTCCACGGCTTGAGCCAACGCGGCCACTTCAAGCAATTTATTAATAAAAGAAAGAAAATTTACATAAGCTTCTCTCATGAATGATCACCCTACAAATGACCCTCCATGCTCTTTAAATAAAGATCATGGACCAATCACATATTAAGCCAAGGATCAAGTGTCGGAAATACCGAGGAGAGAATGAACTGTCAGATCACTTAATGTCTAGAACATATCGTACCCGTCAGATTGTAAGTTACAAAAGTACATAGTAAAGAAACACACTTTACCTAACTCTACACTAGACCAAGTTATACTTAACTATTTCCTATGTGTCGCAATATCCTAACACCCCCCTTTAAGAACAACTTGGGATAGGATTGAAGGATTTACAAATATGACACAATAGGAGAAGGAAGGAGGCACTAGAGCCTATCCCCCCTTAGTGACAACTTCCTGAACTCCAAGCATATATCAAAGTTTAGTGAACTTCGCCCCTGTGAGAGCCTTTGTGAAGATGTCTGCAACCTGATCATCTGTTGAACAATATTGCACTTCAAGAACATGGTCATGAATGAGCCTTTTGATGAAGTGCATGTGTAGTTCAATGTGTTTGCTGCGCTGATGCTGAACTGGATCTTTGCAAAGCTGAATGGCACTTTGATTATCACACCAAAGTGTAGTCGGATGCTGCTACTAAAAACCAAACTCTGATAGGATTTGACGAAGCCACAAGGCTTCCTTACTAGCCTCTACGACACCACGATACTCTGCTTCTGCTAAAGAAAGAGAAATGGCAGCCTGTTCCTTACAAGCCCATGTAATAGGTCCTGAACCAAGAGTGAACACATAACCAGCAATAGACTTCCGATCATCAGGGCCACCAGCCCAATCAGAATCAGTGAAACCAACCAATAGAGGAGATGCTTCAGCACTGTAATGAATCCCAAACTGAACTGTACCGCGAACATAGCGAAGTATTCTTTTAGCTGCTTTCCATTGACTTTCACGGGGGTTTTGCATAAAACGAGCAACAAGGCCAACAACAAAGGAAAGGTCAGGATGAGTATGGGTCAGATACAAAAGTTTTCCTACAAGTTGATGGTATAAGGTAGCATCAACTTCAGGGGAAGTACAAGTGACTGAAAGTTTGACTCCAGACTGAAAGGGAGAAGGGGCTAGCTTACAGTCTTCCATGTGAAAGTGGCGTAGAAGATTACAGGCATACTTGGACTGGGAAAGGGAAATACCTTGCTTGGATTGCAAGACTTGAAGACCAAGAAAATAATGCAAGTGTCTTAAGTCTGTCATTTCAAACTGCTTTTTAAGGCTGGACTTCACATGGTTTATAAGGTTGGGATCACTACCAGTAAGGATAAGATTATCAACATAAAGAACAAGAATGATAAGAGACTTACCCACTTTCTTAGTGTAGACAGTGTTGTCAGAATGACACCTAGAAAATCCAGTATCTAAAAGAAAGTTATCCATTTTCGCATACCAAGCCCGAGGGGCTTGCTTGAGACCATAAAGTGTTTTCTTAAGTCGACATACAAGGCTGGAATCTGTTTGTATAAAGCCAGGAGGTTGCTCCATATAGATTTCTTCATGCAAGTCCCCATGCAAGAAGGCAGATTTAACATCCATCTGTGGACTTCCCATTTGAAAGAGGCAGCAAGGGAAAGAACAAGGCGAATAGAGTTCATTTTGGCAACAGGGGAAAAGGTTTCAGTATAGTCAATGCCTTCAACTTGTGAAAAACCCTTAGCAACAAGACGAGCTTTATGTTTATCAACTTTTTCATCTGGTCCAAACTTGGCTCTGTAAACCCATTTGCATCTAACAAGTTTTCGTCCTTTTGGAAGAGGAACAAGATCCCATGTATCATCTGTCAATAATGAACGATATTCGTCATTCATAGTTGTGTCCCAATCTAGATGGCCTGAAGCTTCTGCAAAGGTGTCAGGATCATAATTCGCTGAAGCTTGAGCCAGTAAAGAAGAGGCTCTATCTAACTGAGAACGTGTACGTCGTTGATCTGTAGGACCACCTGCAAGAGCACCTACTGCATCTCGAGTAGCACGGACCCATTTTGGAAGATGAGGAGTTGAAGGAGGATCTTGCGAAGGTGGGGGAGGATTGTCATCCTCGCTATCATCATCTGAAGAAGAAATATTTTCAGAAGGAAAAGGGATAGAGAGAGATGGCACATCCGCCGAACTAGGCTCGTAGGTTGATATATTTTCAGCAAACTTTACATCTCTTCTAATGATAACATTTTTGATCTTAAGTAGAATAAGTCTATATCCTTTGACATCTTCAGAATATCCAACAAAAATACATTTTTCACTCTTAGGTTCTAAGGTTTTATGTTTCTCATTGGGAATATGGGCCCATGCTTCACTTCCAAAAACACAAAAGTGACTTACATCTGGTTTAATTGAGCTCCATGCTTTCTCTAGAGTGATATTCTTTAAAACCTTAGAAGGAGTGCAATTTACTATGTAATTTGCACAGTTAATTGTTTCTGCCCAAAAATTAAGACTAAGTCCTTTATATTGAGGCATACAATTAGCCATTTCTTTTAAGGTGCGATTCTTCCTTTCAGCCACACCATTTTGTTGTGGAGTATATGGAACAGTATATTGCATTTGAATTCCATGCTCAGTGCAAAAGTTGATTAATTTGTTATCAACATATTCTCCACCATTATCAGATCTTAGCTTAAAAATTTGATGTCCAGATTGTTTCTCAACAAAGGCCTTAAAGGCCAAGAACATGTTAAATACTTCACTCTTGAGTTTTAACTTTAAGAAGTATACTGAAGTGCATCTGGAGAAATCATCAATGAAAGTTAAGAAATACTTGTAGCTAGAGAATGAAACAACTAGAAGTGGACCACATAAATCACTATGCACAAGTTGTAAAGGGGCTGAGGCGTGCCAAGAGGCATGTTTTTCAAAAATATCTCGATAATGTTTTCCGAGTACACATCCGGAATAAACAACATCTCTGCAAGACACCATAGGAAGACCTGTCACCATATTTTCTTTACATGGACTTTGAAGGGAGCGATAGTTGAAGTGACCAAATCGTTCATGCCAAAGTTTGTTCACTTCATCATTATGAGCAACAAATACCGAGGAAAGAGTTGATGACCCAAAGTTGTTAAACTTATACAACCTTGTAGAATCATCAGCAATGCCAGTAGCTAAAATTTGTCTAGGATCTCTTAAGTCCTTAATTACAACATCGCGAGGTGAAAATTCAACAGTTTTACCTTCACTTGAATGAGTTATTTGATATACAGATAAAAGGTTGCAGGATAAGGTTGGAACACATAATACATCACTAAATTGACCATTGTCTAGATGAACAGTTCCAATCCCTACAACATTAAGAGATCTATCATCACCAACATAGTTTTTTTGGTGTTACAATCATTTAAAGAAGAAAACATGGCTTTGTTTTTGGCCATGTGATAAGAAGCTCCAGAATCAATCAGCCACTCATGAGAATGAGAAGAAGGAGATACATTTAGTGCATAAACAAACCAAGATGCTTGAAAACCACATGCAGAAAGTGTTATTCCTGAAGATGAAGTTGAAGTTGAAGAGTGTTCCAAATGGATGTTATGCTTCTTCATTGTTGCTTCCAAGGCTTCCATCTTCTTCAAGCATTTGGATTCTAAATGGCCATCTCGATTACAAAAGTTGCAATGTCTATCACTCTTCTTCCCTTTGTTTTTGTTTGCCTTATCATTTTGTTGAATTGATTTTTCATTTTGAGGCTGAAATTGCTTAGGACCCTTGTTTGGTTTAGGACCATTCTTTTTAGGATACTACTTCTTAGGATTCTTTGAATTTGGTTGTTGTTGAGCGGCTAAGGCTTTCTTAGAAGAGTATCCAAGATTAAGAAGACCAAGATGTAAATTTTTTTCTTGTTCTCTTATTAAAAAATCACAAACGGCATCAAAAGAGGGGGACTTGTAGTCTTGTCCTTGAGAAATAAAGGCTTCTCTAGTAGAATGGAAAGTGGAAAAAACACAGAGTCGACTGGTCCCAACTTAGTAAGAATGGAATAGATAAGGCTACCATCTTCTTTCTTAACCTTAACACCTTCCAAGAGAAGTCTAAGGGTCTTGAACTTGGACAAAAAATCTTCAACGGAAGAAAAATTATTGGGGTCCAACGTAAGCAACTCATTTTCAAGTTAATGGGCTCTAATTTCATTTTTAATTCCAAAAACTTTAGTGAGCTGTTTCATTGCTTCATTAGGGGTCTCAAGTTATGTGATATGAAATATAAGGTCTGGAGAAATAGACATCCCTATCAACCCACGTGCTTGATCTTGCATATTTTCCCATTTGGCTGTCTTATCTTAATCTTTAGGTTTAGTTTCTTGGCCTGAGGCTATTATGTAAAGACCTTTACTTCTAAGTAAATCCACAATGTAGGACCACCATTGGAAGTAGTTGGTGCTATCAAGAATAACTTGGCATGGACTTTCCATTTTAATAGAAACTAAAGTTGCAGATGCTGAAACTGAGTGTTCCAATAGAAATATCTCGAAAAATTAAGCCAATTCAAAAAAAATGGCTCTGAAAATGGCTTCCGGATGAAGAAATTATGGCTTTTTGAAGAAAAGTTGTTGAAAATGCCGACAAAATGCGTGAATATGCGGAAATGAATGATAATGTTATATTTAAAAAAAAATCCCCCCCCCCTCTGCCCCCCGCCTTCCAAACTTAATCTAATTAGCTAAGTTTAAAAAAAAAATATGTGACCCACTTTTATAAATAAGTGAAAGTTACTTTTACAATCATACTTTATGAGCTACCCACTAAATTGTAACTTAAATAAAAGATAAAATGTCTTTAGAATTATAAGTGACTCACTTTTTATAATGGGTGAGAACACTTTTACATAAAATAACTTTAAAATATTAGTTACATGTGTTTTTTGAAAAAGTAACTCAACAAAAACAAAGACTTGAACTCAAGACCTCTATTCTCATAAAGTAACTTTGGACCAAGTGAGCTAGTTTAAAGGTTAATCATTTTTGGAAAAGAAGAAGGGGGTTTTCTGTTTTTAGTCATTGAAGCTTTGGGGTGCGTGGTTATTTGAAAAAGCTCTTTTTGCCTACAAAACAAAAACCCACACAACCCAACACTGACATACAAAACAAACCAAACCTTATGGCTTGAATTTAGCTTTCGCCGGAAACTAAATATTTTCCTCAATGTTTCTGATTTTCTGAGATCACACTAAGGCACGGCGGAAAAGAGCATACGCATCAGACAAATCCTTCCTTTCCATTTCTGATTTGCCCAACTCGCACAAAGTCGCGGGGCAAAGAGCATACGCAGAAATGAAAGGTATAGATCCGGTAATAAAAAACAAACAAATAAATAAACCAAAATAAACAAAGAGATAAATAACTAAAACTGCAAATAAAGATTGTATACCTCCAGATCTTAAAAATGATGTAGCTAGGGTTGCCGGAAACCTTTTCGTGTGAAACAAAAGGGGCTCCTCACTAAAACAGATGTTCTTGACACAATAAAGCAATCCTCCCGACCCGAAAGCGGTCAGAAACAGTGGATCTGGGAAACGACAGTCGAATGCAGTTGTACCGGCTTCTGATTTGGATCACCAATGGATGCGGCCCTCAAATAACTCTGATACCATGTAGGAATTTACAGGGTAAGTTCCTAAGATAGAACATCAAAGGACAGAACATCAAAGGACACCACTCACAAATAGATCACAGATCAATACACCAGTATTCTTGACGTGGTTAAAACCCTCAAAGAGGAAAACAGCCCACGGCCTAAGCCAATGCGGCCACTTCAGGCAATTTATTAATAACAAAAGAAAATTTACATAAGCTTCTCTCATGAATGGTCACCCTACAAATGACCCTCCATGCTCTTTAAATAGAGATCATGGACCAATTGGGTGTTAAGCCATGGATCAAGTGCCGGTAATACCGAGGAGAGAATGAACTGTCGGATCACTTAATGTCTAGAACATATCGTGACCATCGGATTGTAAGTTACAAAAATACATAGTAAAGAAACACACTTTACCTAAACTCTACACTAAACCACGTTATACTTAACTATTTCCTATGTGTCAGAATATCCTAACATAGTAGAATGATCATGGATGGGATGCTCATTTTTGTACTTACTATTATCATTTATGATATTATCCTTTTTGTATGAAGGAGGATGCATCATTTGAGTGTTTTAGTCTTCATATTTATAATACATCTAATGGTTTCAGTTTTAAATGTTGTGATTTATAAATGGATTTGATTTTTGAACTCTAAAAGTTTTTTTTTAATTTTAAAAATATTATTATATTTTAATTTTTTTGTACTTGTCATATCTGAATCCTCGATTTTCAAAAAACTAGCGAATTCGGATCTGGATCCGTATCTGTATCTGAATCCTAGTAACTTAGGTTCTGCCCAACAAATTCCTCTACAAAAACCCTAGATCACACCTGTGGCTAGAATGTGGATGAATTTGTTTCCTCTCTCCTTCACTTGATTTGACTTCTCTTCCTTGATACTTCGTCTTGTAAAGGAGGTCTTTCTTGACCCAAAACTTGGCCCTTGATGATGCCTGGAATTTGGTACTTGTTGCTACAGAAATATGCCCTAATCCACTTTGCACGTGTGAGAGAAAAAGCCCAAAAACAGTCCCAGAAAATCAACTTTCTTTTCTCCTTCTTCCCTTCCTCTTCTTTGCAATCTTTTTTCTTTCTTGATCGAACTTGAGTGTAGTGAGTGTATGTCCAAAGTGGGTCGAAGTCTCACTTATATATAGGTCTTTGCTAGGTCGAATTGCACCCTTTAAGCCAACTTGGCCACTTGAGTAGACCGACTTGATCTTTGCAACATGACAAGGTCTTGGAGGGTCTTTTGACTCAACAATTTTTTTCTTTACAATATGTAACATGCCGAAATGGGTCCTCCATACATGACAATGACTCTCTTGACTTGTACATTAAATGACAAGCCCTAGAAGCTCTCAATGGGAGCTTGGCCTAAAAATAAATTTCCTTTGAACATGAAACCCATGCCTCAAGAATAGCAATAATAAATTTATTTTTCTCTTTTCATTAAATACATAAAATAATGATTATATATGTCATTATGAAGACTGAACCTAGTTGCATATTTCAACAACAACCACTTACTTTGTTAAAGCTTACTCTTCAAGCATCACCTAAAGCTCCAGTCCATAGCCTTAGCAATCTATTTTTAGAAAATCCCCACTTAGGTTGGAGAAGAGCAAACCAAAAGAGTCAAGAAGAGCTATTTGTTGGACACTAGTTGTCGTTGATATCAACTCCAACAGAAGCCAGAACCCCCAATTTCCCCACTCCTGTTATGGCAACTAACCGTGAAAATGCTTTCTAGACCATCATCATCTAATAGTACTCGTCATGCAGTTTCCAACAGTTGGTGGCTCGCCATGTGGCTCCTCATAGTTGAGGAGATATGCCCTCCTAAAGATGAAACCTCAAAGTCATGGTCAAGGTGCCCCAAATGAATGATGTTATGGTCCAAAATTTAATAAAAATATATTGGACTTTGGATAAATTATATGGGTCCAAGAACTTACAAAAACATTGACCAAGTCAGCCCTCAAAAGAAGGAATTTATATTTTGAAAATGATCTCAAAGAGGGGAGTTAAGGTCGTGTTGACTATTGGAGTAGCACCTGATGATTATGTGAAGACTCCATGCCCAAGGATGATCCAGAGGACACTTGTACCATCAGATGTCATCAGTCAACAGAGTTTTTTAATTCTCCTTCTATCTTTTCATCATCTTTCTTCTTTGTACCCAAATTCCACACCCTGCGGGGAATTGTAATAAGTGATGCTAGTATGATGATTTTCTTGAATTTGTAACAGGCCTAGGATGTGGGACTCGATCAGCAAACGAGTACACCTTTGAGTGTTTTTTTTATCTGGTTAATTATCCCTTCTTTTTCAGAGGCGGATAATTCTCTGGATTTTTTCACTCGTTTTTACCCCAAAGCCGAGGTGACGGTTTGAAGATTGAGCCCCTGACACATCTTAGTGTCTAGGGTCGATGTATATTACCATACTAGATCACACAAAAAGTTTCGTGGAATTTGGCTAGGTCTAAGTAGGATTTTTTAATAGTTAAAAATTCCCCGCAAAACGGGATTTTTTAATTATTTTCTATGTAATGGCATAAATAAGTGGCCTTAGGAAATGTCTGGGGCGTATAACCACTCGAAATTCATCCTCAGAGGCCTAGCATTATCCTAGAGCCTACTTTGGGGGTCAAAAAATGACTTAGAGTCCCTCAAAAGACGATATTTCAAGTGACAGTAGCAAAAATGAAGAAAAAATTCAAAAAATGAATAATTGGAAAAATTTATAAATTTTTCCAAAGTCAAAATAAATCAAATTTTGACATGGAAAGTTAAACAGAGAATCAAAGGTGATGTGGCAAGCCCGTGGGACCCACTTCATAAGGTACAACAGGCTCAAATCAAAAATTCAAGTCAAAGCAAGTCAAAAGACAGTCAACAGGCACCACGTTGAGTTCATGAGGCAATGGAATTTTTGAAGTTATAACTTTGATTTAATTCAAATGTTGAGAAATTAAAATATGATAAGTTTAGTGAATGGGGAATGGACCCCACCTCACTCTCCATGGTCTACGTATGAGGCAATATAAACAACAATTATGCACATGCTCATTAAAAGAACTCTACGCACATGACCGATTGTAACTCCACGTAGGCCCATCAATGGTCAACGACACTGCCAGCAAAGAATTGAAGATAGATTTGGGTGTGAGCATTCTAATTTGAGGAAATTCTTCCACGTGATTGGTTGCCAAATCAGACTTGTCCACTCAGCATGTTATATCAGCCTCTACGCATAACAAACTGCACAGTCGCTCAAAGATCCACGCAGCAAGAAAAAGTCAGCGTACATGTGGTTGATTTGTTTAAGTTTTGATTAAGATATTTGGGGAGATATGTCTTCACCAAACTTGACACGTACCAAGCAGCCAACGTCTACAACAGTCAACACAGCAGTTTAGAGGCAGCCAAGCAACAGCAGTCAAGGCAACCACCTACAACAGTCAAGCAGCCACTTGGAAATTCGTTGAAGCATTGAGATCTCCACCTGATTGCCACTTGTCATTGGAATTTTCCTTGGGATCATCTCCCATTTTCTTATTTATATGAGTCTTGAGCTCTCATTTTGATATCATAGAACGAGCTGTTGGGCTGGCGGAGACTCTGCTGGATTGTGTACTCATCTTTCATATAAATAAATAAAAGTCTTTGGGGTTACTAGCTTCTCTTGTGGTGCACTCTTTGGTTGATGAGGTATACCTATGTCGTTTGATATTCCTTTGATTTTACATTTGCTATCTAGTTGTTTTTCTTTGTGCATTTGCCTGAAGGCATTATTGTCTAGGGAGGAGAGATTTGCAGCTATCTCAAATCTCCTTTGGGCTTGGTATATTTTGTGCTCTCGTTGTAGCTTGTCATTGTCGGTTCAATGACAAGCTCAACTTGGTCTCTATATGCCAAGTCTCTTTTGCACTAACAATTGGTTTGCAGGCACATTTTTTATTTAAGGACAGGTTGCCAACTCTATTGGAGTGTGAGGACCGGTTGGAATAGTCACCTCCAAGGATATCAAAGGTCCCACAAGTTGTTCAAGCCAACAATCTCATAAGACATCAAAATATTTACTGAAGAGGGGGTTTCTTGAGCCCTTTGCTTATTTTCTATCTTGAAAAATTATCACATATTTTCTTCTTTCATTTGTGTGCATATTGGTTTTATCTAGCATTTGAGGCCCTATTTTCTTTTGCATGCTAACTCTTTTGCTTGCTGTCCTATAGGTGTTCCTGGAGGTAATTCAAGTTTGAAGAAGAAAGCTAAAGCATAAGCTAAGTAACCCCTTTCCATTTGGAAATCCAAGTCCAAGGTTATTTGGGTTTTAATTTGAAAACATTTGACTTCATTCTAAGCAAATAAAAAATAAAATAAAAAAATTTCATTTCTTAAAGAGCAATGCTTTGAAGGCACTGGTTGTTTATGTGTTTCATGCTTATCTTATGTGTTTATGGCTATTGCTCATATCAGGTTTTGCTTATAAATCTTAAATAAATAATCTATTTAACTCTAACAATTCTCCTAGAAACTCGCATCTTTGTTTTTAGCTTAACTTTTCATTAGGGACCACCCCCCTTAGCTAACCTAGGAGATAACTCAAACGGAGAGAGTTGGGATTAGTGCGACAGCCCCTTCTCTGAATTCCCTGCCACCAACCACACCTTGTGGGGTTGAAGGCTTTTCTCACTGACTTGTAGGTAGGTGTAGGCGGCAGGGTCAACAGAGACTCCATTAAAAATATTAATTATTTTAATATTTCCAAAACTGTTTAGAATCTTCCCAAACCCTTTCTGGGTACTGGAGATCTCACGTGCCCCAACCCCTCCACCAAATTTCGTGGCTAAAGCACATTCGATGCTACCCCAAATCAACAACTAATAGCGACATCATAGATACCATTGAATGGTCACAAGTACGAAAAGACATTGGCCCCATAGGAGAAATTTTTCTCCTACCATCTCTTCCACCCAACACCTGGAAGCCCTTGACAGCCACTAGTATCCAATGATGATGTGCCATTCATATCTCTGCAACCTGCTTCAATCATATGTTTCCTCACCCATCTAGCAAGAGCGCACATTGGAATGTAGGCTTCCGATAAAAAAGTACTTTATTCATTTTGCAATCTGGTGCTTATGCTTATTTGTATTTTGGGCATTTGGCATGGATTATGGGGTAGCCTAGAAGGAAGAGGAGTTTTGACTATCATTTTGTTCCCTTGCCTTAAATGGAGGGTTAAACTTTCATCCTAGTCCAGTGCCACCTCCCCTAATGGCCCAATGGGTATAGGAGGGGCAATACTTGGGAAACCCTAGTTGAAATAACGCAGTACCACCTCTCCCTATTCATACTTACCACTTTCCATCTTACATTACGAGCCCCATATTCCACCTCCCATCTTTGGGTTCAAATGATCGACCTCTCCTAATGGCTCAATGGGTATAGGAAGGGCACTAATTGGGAAACCCTGATTGAAATAGCATAGTACCACCTCTCCCTATTCATACTTACCACTTTCCATCTTACATTATGAGCCCCATATTCCACCTCCCATCTTTGGGTTCCACTGACCATTGGTTCACTAGGATTGGCACCATACATCCTCATACTTGGGTAGGACTCAGAACTTGGCCCTAGGAGGTTAGTGCAACTAAAAGAACAAGAAAAAGCATATGATGACCACAAGTAAAAACAAAAAAGGATCAAAATGCAAAATATGGCTGGGAAAATGCCTACCAAGAGCTCTACTTCACACATTATGGCCATCACCTGGTTCCTAAGCACATATTGCTTGTCATATCATGAGAAAGAACCTTTGCCTGTCCCAACTCCTGGTGGTCCATGAGCTACCTCATCCTTAAGGGGGTAATCAATGGTATACATCATACAAAGCAAGCTCTAACCCTTGAGCTACAAGCAGTAATACAAAGAAAAATGAAGAAAAGATATAAGGCACACGAGGGGTGAAAAAACAAAGGTCAAGTTGGTAAATTATGCATCCGCGATTGCTCTCTCCCCACATCTGTTGATTTGGGGTAGCATCGGATGTGCTCTAGCCACAAAATTGGGTGAAGAGGCTAAGGCACATGAGATCTCCAATACCCCGAAAGGGTTTGGGCAGATTCTAAACAGTTTGGGAGATATTAAAATAATTAATATTTTTAATGGAGTCCCTAAGTCTAAACTTAAAGTTAAAATATTAATGTGAATTAATATAAAACTGTGTTGGAATGGTCCAAAAGTTATGGATCAAGCCAGATATAATCTTAATCGTTGATTAGGGACTTAATCTCGGTCGCTGATCTGTCAACGAGAAAAGTATAAGAGGAGGCTTGAGGGTCACTTGGAGAACACACCAAGAGATCAAGATTTCGACTTTCTAGGGTTGGGTTTGCTGAGAAAGTTGAGAGAGTGATATGAAGTTACAGCTGAGGGGCAGTGAATACAGAAGCAGAGAGGCAAAGATAGTGCTAGGAGGATCAGCGCAACAACCGGGAAAGTTGACGCAGAGGGCAGAAGCCAGAACTGTTGGGAACTATCGGGAACGCTGACACAGAGGGCTAAAGCTAGAACTGTCGGGAACAGCGGGAACTCCCGGGAATTGTCGGAACTGCCGGGAACTGCCAAAACTACCGGGAAAGCTGACACGGAGGGCAGAAGAGGCTGACATAGTCCCTAGAGTCTGACACTAGGGTTTCTCGTGGGGCAAATTGGAGCTGAGCTGCTGAAGTGTTTATTCGGGGTTTCAGCCGGAGCATCTGTCTCCGAAGGAGAGGTACTACTGCCGAGATTTTTCTCTATTGGGTGAGCAGGATTTGGCACCCAGATTGTACTCTGAAACTGCGTAATAAATCAAACCCTCAGATAGCTGCATTGGTCTCCCACATTGGGTTTTTCCGGGGACATTAGTCCAAAAATAACAGTGTCATTTGTGTGCTTGTTTCTGTTTCCTTCAGTTGATGATCTGTAATGTGTTGAGCATGTACTTGTGTTTATTTTCAATATTTACATGGTAAATAACTTGTTAATTAATCATAACAAGTAGGAAGGAATAAATCAAAAGGTACATGGAGGGTTTCTAACTGTTAGACTTAGAAACTTCAACATGGTATCAAAGAGTGGTTGCAGATCACAGGAGAACTGAGGACATCAGCCGAACAAAGCAGCAGCAGCAAAAAACAGTTGTCCTGAGTGACAAAAGTTGTTCCTAGCAACAAAACAACAAGGAAGGGGTGACACAGTGCCTGCGTATCAAGTTCGGGCCAAGAAGAGGCTGAGGGAGGCAAAGACAGACTCATGCAGAGCCACGCAGAGGCCAGGAGGGCTAACGTAGTTGGCTTAGGGAGCTAGTTTGTCAGTGTTGGGACTACACAAAGCCTAGAAGTTCTCACCTTCAGGTTGCTGGGGTTTAGGAGCCTGTGGATAAGTTGCAGAGTGGAGTTAGTGGGGTACTGTTGTCAGAACAGTACCTACAGGGCAAGGCCAAGGAGGAGGGAGTTGCTACCGAGGGTTTCTAGCTGAGAAATCCGGATTAGTAGTGCGATTGCACAGACGATCATAGTAAGGGGCATCTCGACATCAACAAAAGGATTTCTAGGAGAGAAATTGAGCCTCAGAGGGAGTCACATCGAGAACTTCCAAGAGGGAAGTAGAAGAGCAACGGAATGGCACTACACGGAGTAAGAGACCAAGACAGACTCGACGAAGCCTCAAAATTCATAGTCTAGAAGGCCAAAATATTATCCGTACTTGACAGAAATCATGTCAAGCACTTCGCCTTGGAGACGATAGCGGTCCTAGTTGACCCAACTAACAATGACAGGTATGAGGAAGCAATGGCGAGAGCCAAGAGTATCATTCTTGACGAGTTCAAGGATCATATAGTACCACATATTGCCGAGAAGAATACGGCACGGAGATGTGGGAGGCTCTAACCAAGTTGTATTAGCGTACTTCCGTGCAGAGGAAGATGCTCCTAGATAATCAGCTACAGTCATACCAAATGCAGAAGGGAGAACAGATCGACACCTTCCTCGGTCGATTGAAGGAGATCCAAGATCAGCTGACTTCCATAAGGGCCACACCATATCAAGAGTTGATGGTGAGAACAACCCTGAATGCAATCTCAGAAAATTGGGAGGTGTTTGTCCAAAGTGTATTGGGCAAGGCGACCCTTCCAGATTGGGAGGAAATGTGGGTGACTCTTCGTCAAGAAGAGATCACGAGGGTGACCAAAATGGGAAGCAGCAGTAAGGGGATCAGAATCAAGAAGGAGGAGGAGGTGGATGCTGCCCTAGCATCTGAGGGTAAGCAAGAAAAGCAGAAGAAGAAGGACCTCTCCAAGGTCAAATGCTTCCACTGTGGGGAGCTAGGTCATTATGCGACCTAGTGTCCGAGGAAGAAAATCAAGGGAGAGGCTTCCGAGACCAAGGTAGCGCCAGCAAGGGCAAAGAAGGAAGTGGAGACAGACGATGTCTGTGCCATGAGAGCACACACACCACTTAACGAAAGTGGGGAGACATCAAGCTGTAGTCGGGAGGACTATAGAAGATGAGGGGCAGGATCCTTGAGGTACCCAACCTCTTGGATTATACCTGGCTACGAGGGCCCCGAAGAGGAGTAGCAGGACTGGCGAATGTTGGTAGAGACAAATGAGGATGGAGCGGCAGAGCTGTAGTGCAGGATTCCCAAGATAACGCGATGCTAGCAGGTTGCAACAATGCGAGAGGCACAGGAGTGTTGCACCAGTGCATGATGGTACAGAGAGGTGTGCAACGGTGCGAGATGCAGGGAGTTGTTGAAGCAGCGCAAAGGTCAGAGAGGGAGCACTTGTCAGCAACAGAGGGAGCTTCAGCATCTAGAGTGTCTCTAGCCTGACAGAGATGTCAGAGTTGGGAGATTAGTTACTTACTTCTCAGTAATTGAGTTGCAATGCAGCAGTTAGCAGTGGCGGTGCTATGGGCAACACAATGCAACATGATGAGAGGGGATGCAGTGCAGACGCATCAGTGGTAGTGGCAGGCCATGGGCAGTAGCACGGATGCAGAGGGAGCTGTCATACAGATACAGCAGTGGTAATGGTAGAGCCATGGGTGGCAATACAGGATGCAACAATACAGATGATGGGCAGCGGGCCTAGCATCAGGGACCGATGTCGGATGATCAGAGTAATACTAAGTGAGGAGTATTGCTAGAGCACAGTCCTCGCTACGACAGAGTGTTGATTTGGTGTAGCATCAAATGTGCTCTAGCCATGAAATTTGGTGGAGAGGCTAAGGCACATGAGATCTCGAATACCTAGAAATGGTTTGGGAAGATTCTAAACAGTTTGGGAGATATTAAACTAATTAATATTTTTAATGGAGTCCCTAAGTCTAAACTTAGGGAAATTAAAATATTAATGTGAATTAATATAAAACTGTGTTAGAATGGTCCAAAAGTCATGGATCAAGCCAGATCTAATCTTAGTCGTTGATTAGGGACTTAATCTCGGTCGTTGATTTGTCAACGAGAAAAGAATAAGAGAAGGCTTGAGAGTCACTTGGAGAACACACCAAGAGATCAAGATTTCGATTTTCTGGGACTGGGTTTGCTGAGAAAGTTGAGAGAGTGATCTGGAGTTGCAGCTAAGGGGCAGTGAATACAGAAGCAGAGAGGCAGAGATAGTGCCGAGAGGATCAATGCAACAGTCAGGAAAGCTGACGTAGAGGGAAGAAGCCGAAATTGTCGGGAACAGCCAAAACTGTCGGGAACTGTCAGGGAAGTTGACGCAGAGGGCAAGGGCAGGAACTGCCAGGAACAGCCGGAACTGTCGGGAACTGCCGGAACGACCGGGAAAGTTGACGCAAAGGGCAGAAGCCAGAACTGCTGGGAAGAGTCGAAAATGTCGGGAAAGTTGACGCTGAGGGCGAAAGAGGCTGACGCTAGGGTTTTCCGTGGGGTAGATTGGAGCTAAGGAGCTGTCGGAGTGTTTATCCGGGGTTTCAGCCGGAGCATCTGTCTCCGAAGGAGAGGTACTATTGCCAAAAAATTTCTTTGTTGGGTGAGCCGGATTTGGCACCCAGATTGTATTCTGAAACTGCTTAATAAATCAAACCCTCAAATAGTTGCACCAGTTTTCCCGCATTGGGTTTTTCCAGGAACATTAGTCCAAAAATAACGGTGTCATTTGTGTGCTTGTTTCTGTTTCCTTCAGTTGATGATCTGTAATGTGTTGAGCATGTACTTGTGTTTATTTTCAGTATTTACATGGTAAATAACTTGTTAATTAATCAGAACAAATAGGAAGGAATAAATCAGAAAGTACATGGAGGGTTTCTAACTGTTAGACTTAGAAACTTCGACAACATCTGTATGCTCAAGATGAGGGGCCCATCATAGTTGGTCCCTTTGACCATGTCACTTGGCCAAGAAGTCTTTTCTCCTCCGTTCCATCAATTTTCACATGACACCTTGTGAGGTGTTCTAGTCTCACAACTTTGTTGAGAGGCTAAAACACAAGAGTTCTCCATAACCTAGAAATTGTTTCAGGGAATTCCACCTAGAAGTGTCTCAATTATAGTATTAGCTTATTCTTAAATATTTCCTAAGTCTAAACTTAGGAAAAGGGCTTAATTAATCAGTATTAATTGAGAAAGGTGTGAATCATCTAGAAACTTACACGGATCGATCAAGAAATGATCTCAGCCATCAATTATGTTTTAATATTAGTTGTTGGAGTCCCAAATGGAGATTATAGGAGGAGGTCGATAGGTAGATGGAGTACTCACTTGAGATCGATTTCCTTGGGAAGTTCGATCCCCCAGAGAGTAGCAGTTGTCGTCAGAAGAGTTCGAGCTAGAGAAGGGAAGTGAAGAGGGGTAGGGACAGTGAGTCCAAGGGAAGTTTTCCAAACCCAAAGAGTCCGAAAGGGGAGGCCAAGATTTTCTCCGGAAAGCAACACAGGGACTGCGCAGTTGCTTCAGAAGAGCAATTTGATCCCGCTGAAGAGGAAGACGTTTTCAATTCCAGAGGCCAAAAAAATTTTCCAGAGGGTTGGGGTCAACAGCAGGCAGGACAGGTAGATTGGCAGTTGACTCAGGCAGAGTGTTTGAAGGACTATGCTAGGGTGACGCAGAGCTGGTTGGACGGCTAGCTTTTTAGAAGCAATCAAGTGTCAGGACTACTCGAAGAGGGTAATTTCCCTTAGATAATTTTTCCCAAGATTCCTCTTGGATAGATTCGTCAATTTGGCGATATTTATTGTACTCAAATTTTTCTCACTGCTACTTAATAATAAAAACCCTCAGTTGTTGCACCAGTTTTTCAAGGTACTTTTGTCCAAAAATAACTGTGTCAAATTTATTGTGTGTGTGCCAGTATTTTCTCAGTTTCCACCACTTTTATTTTCCACAGTGTTTTTGTGAAGATTGCAATGTGATTATTTGGTCGTTGTTGTAGCAATAAACTATTAAATTAGTTTACAATTAGAAGAAATAATTCCAGTTGCTGCAATAGAATTTCAGTAGTGAAATTTTCACATGGTATCAGAGCACTTTTTATCAGAAGGGGAAACTCAGAAGCGGAGAAGGAAATTCGTTGTTCAGAGGGAGCAGCTGCCAACAGGACAAATTTCTGGAGGCTACGTAGAGCCTAAGTCAGGCAATATGAATTGCTAGGAAGATTGAATTTTAAGTGTAGGTTGGTAGAAAAATCCAGCTTGCTAACTTGAGTGATTCCAGCAGGCAAAAGGGTAGCTATAGCTCAAATTTTCGCTGAGCAGATTCCTTGTTTGAGTGCAGTAGGGTTTTGTAGCAATAGAATCAGCGCCAAGTGGAAGAGGAAGTGCACACACAGAGAGAATTTCTCACAGAGAGTTTCTAGTTTAGAAATCTGATTTTCCAAGTGCAGTTGGCAGCAACTGCAAGCAAAATTTCTCAGTCCAAAAGGGAGTGCGAATAGCAGATTCAGTAGCCGAGTAGAGGGAAGAGGGTGTTGGACAGTTGGCATTTCCCGGATGGCTAGTGGCAATGAGTGTGTTGGCATTGATGTCAACAACCATGGAAGAGATATGTTGGACAGTTAACATTGTCTGATAGTTGGAAAGTGTGTTGGCATTGATGTCAACCAGATTAGCATTGAGGTTGGTGGTAGCAGATGTTAGCATAAGCTCAGGGGGAGTCTCATGGTTGTTGCAGTCTCTTGTAGAGAATCACCATAGTAGTAGGCTTATTGGAGAAGCCATAAAATAATGACTATGATGGTTGGGAGTCCCAGGATTTGAAGGCATTTCTGCCTCAGGAGCTTAGCTCAAATGCTTCTAAAGTGGCATAGTTGGATAGTGCTCGGAAAGAGATTTCCAGCGGTATATTGAAGTCTGCAAATAGGCCTCCTGGATCACAACTTATTGCCAGTCAAATTTGAGGTGCCCAAAGTCAAAGCGGCAGAGATAAAAATGGTTGGAGGACCTCTTAGAGCACATTAGTTTGGTTTTTTGCCGAAAGAAATAGCAGCAAAGGTTGGCGAAGCCGCTACACAGAGTTTCGGGCAAACGTGGCTGACAATGCAACAGCAGGAAGCATTTCTATTGACGCAGGCAGAGCCCACTTGACAGCTTGGCCCGATGGGAGAAGCCTGGAGGTAATCACCCGACGTGATTAAAAGGGGTGCACAAAGTTAAGCATCGGGATGTAAGTTGTCGGGCCACAAAGGAAAGCACAAACGAATGGAAAATGCGTCCAAAAAACCCCACGCTATACATCATCTCGCAAGGCTGATCTCGAACAATTGCAAAGGGATAACAAAATGGAAGCGTCGGGAGATAGACATCGGGCCACACAGTGACATTCTGACGAGACTTGAGATGGCAATCTTGTCAGGCTTGGTAGTCACGGGAAGTGGTTTCCCAAACCACGGATCGCACAAATCAATGGTGGAGAATAACCTCAGGGCCACTCCCCCTAATACCACAAACCACAATGGAGTGGTGTCGAGGCTTGTTTCTTGAACCCTGTGGGTTTTTTATTAACAAATGAAATTGGCGAAAAACCAAGGCTTGAGGACCCTTTCCTTACAGTGGACAGGTGGTAACATTTGATTGGCTCTCAGGAGATGATGGTGGGAGATGACGTTAGCATGACATAGTTGTACAGAGGACATGTGGTAGGCAATTTTGACATTTTTGGGTGGTCTAATGGGACAAATCCAAGTGACATGTATCACCACTCGAGCCGCCACATGGGGTTGATGACATAAGCATGACATCATCCCAAAAAGATTAAAAAGGCACACAAGCGAATGCACCTAGCAAGAGATGGCGAGCAAACGTGGCTATTCACTCAGCCCGACTGCGTTTTTATTGGCTCCTGGATACAACAGACGAACCCTACCGGACAACTCATCCTTGAGGCATGGAGCCCAAAAGTTTAATAAAGAATTGCAAAGGGAATGTGCCAGAAGAAAAAGCACTCGGACACATTGCACTAACAGGCGGTCAGTTGCAACCACAAGGAAGAGCGGAAGCAACAACCCCACATGACAATGTGGCCCGAAGGAGATTACCCAGAAGAAGTTCATTACGCAGTTTAAACAATTGTCGGGATAAAAGCGTCGGGCTTGGGAGCTCCTGCATTAGCACCAGGGCTTGGTCATTTTGCGTAGAAATAAGATCAATGGCGCAGAGCCATTAACAAAGTAATTTGGCCCGCCAATGGCCGCGAAGACCTGGTCCTATGGCAAAAAATAGTTAAAGGGCCTGAGCAAAAGGGGATTTAGTCAAAATTCGAGAATACTATCAGTTTGGAAGCTCTTGGGCACTATGTGCCATATTTGGTAGATGCGCCAAATTGACCATTCGCCATAAGTTGGTTATGCAAGCATGGATGAGTCGGCAGCTGCTGAAGAGCTTAGCGCCTTTGAGCATGAAAACGAGTTGGCAGCAAAAATAAGAATTGAAATCAAAAGCAATTGCCGAGAAATTATTGATGCAAGGCAGCAAGGACCACAATGCGCAAAATGAATTAATGGAGCATGGCGTGAATAGAATTTTCCATCTATGATCTTCCCTACACGACGTGAAGAATTTAATTGAAAAGAATGTTGAGTGCAGAAGATTTGTTCATAGTCCAAGAGAGCCATGCCTGTAGTACACTCAGATCTCTGTGGGCAATCAAGAAGCATGGAGAGCCTTGTTGTAGCCTGCAATTTGACAGAGAATTAATTCCTAGTAGGGAGATTGCCCAAAAGACCATTCCTTGAATTAATTCAGCTACAGTGGCCAAGTAATTTTGGACGGAACAACAGAATGGAGAGCCATGTTGTGAGTACACTTGAACAGTATGGAGGACAGCAAAGACAACATCGACCAGTGTGCAACAGAGGAACAAAACTCAAGATTGCAATTGAGCAATTAGGGGAATGTAGCATAGTCAAGTGAGTTGAGTGGAGAGCTTTGTGTGTGAGTGCACTACTGAGAAGAAGCCAAGTGTGCCGATGTTGCACAGAAGAGGCCTAGAGTGCTTATGCAGAGGAAAGAGGCCGAGAGTGCCTGTGCAGAAGAAGAAGGCCGAGAACAGAGAGCCCTGTGTGAGTTTATGTTGCTGTAGAGTGGAGAGAGTGCAGAGAGGGTTGTGTATGAGTGGTTGTTATTGAGCATAATAGAAGGCTAAATGTTGAAGGCTGCAGAGGAGAACATCGTTGATATCAGTTGTACAGTGAACATTAGTAACCTTATTAGTGTGGGTTGGATACTACATACAGGAAGTTGGTGCTTCCATCTTAGTGGATGCCTAAGGAAGGCTTGGAGGTTGGTGCCTCCTGCAAGTTGGTGCTTGCATAAATCGAAGGAGCTACATGTTGGTGCTTGCAACAAATCCGTGAAGTTGGTGCTTTTGATCAGGTGTTTACAGAATGAGGGAGTTGGCGCTTCCTACTAGTAGGTGCTAGCAAACAATCAAAGGGAGTTGGTGCTTCCTGTGAGTGGTGGCTCACAAACATATTGATGCAATAGAGTGGGTGCTCTTATTTTTACATCAATAACAAAACAAGCTTTTGTGGTTTTTCTCTCGGAAGGGTTTCCACATTAAATCTTGGTGTCCAATGTGTATGTTGCTCATGGTGCTTGTATTCATGTGATGATTTATGTTGCTGCACTTGATATATTGTTGATTGCTCACATCAATGGTTGCCATGTTTGAATGAGAAAATATAAATTGGCATAAAAAGTTAAAGTTAGCCTTAATACTGATTCACCCTCCCCCCCTCTCAGTATTAACATTGTTCCCAACAATTGGTATCAGAGCCAAGTTCCTTCAGGAACAACTTAACTACTCGAAGGTAGATCAAAGGGAAACAATCGCTAATCAAGTTTGGTGAACATCAGAAGGAGTTCCATTTCTAAATGGATCTGACTATGAGCTTTGGAATATTAGAATTGAAGCCTATTGGATGGTCATCAATGAAGACATTTGGTTGTTTGTGACATATGGAGAGAGGAATGAGTTTAATGCAGAAGCCAAGGAGATTATCTTGAAAGGGATATCAAAGTCAGATGCTAATAAAGTAAGGCATTGTGAGACAACAAAAGAAATGACAGACAGATTGCAATGTTTGTATGGAGAAGATTGCAATGTGGCTCAAGAGAAGGCCAAAGAACCTTGCTACTCAAGTAGTGAACCAAAACATGTAGTTTCTAGTATAAGAAGAAAAGGAAGAAAAGGGAGAAGGCATCTAAAAAGAAAGACGCTCAAAAGATTGAAGATATTTCTTCCAGTGAGCAAGTTGGTGATATATGGAGAGAGGAATGAGTTTAATGCAAAAGCCAAGGAGATTATCTTGAAAGGGCTATCAAAGTCAGATGTGTTGATTTGGGGTAGCATCGGATGTGCTCTAGACCTAAAATTTTGTAGGGAGGCTTGGGCACATGTATTCCAAAGAACCCATAAAGCATTTTGGAAAATTCCACCCATAAACAATTTTATTAAAATAATTAATATTTTTTAATGCAAACCTAAGTCTAAACTTAGGAAATTAAAAATATTAATGGGTATTAATCTAATTGTGGGTGTAACCTCTAGAAGAAGACGAGGATCAAGCTAAAACGATCTTAGCCATTGATTAGCTTTTAATCTGGGTTGTTGAATGTCAACGAGAAGATTATTTAAGGAAGCTTGAGGGTCATTTGAAAAACACACCAAAAGATCAAGAAATCGAATTTCTGAAGTGAGAAGTTCTCAGGAGGAAATTCTGATCGAGTAGATTTCTTGCAATAGAGGGGTAGAGATAGCATCCGGAGAGAGAGAGATTTTCTCAGTCGGAGAATCATCAGCAGAGAAAGGCAGAGAGTGATCCAGCAGCTCTCATGCAGAGGTTGACGCAGGGCCATGCAGAGGCAGCGCAAAGGGTGAGAGAGAGTCCAAAATTTTGCAACAAAGTCAATTTCAGAAGCTGGGAGCCGGAATGTGAGACCGGGAGGCTAAGAGCAGCGACTCCAGGCAGCAAATCGATCAGTTGGTTGGGTGACGTAGTGCCTAGAGGGGTTGACACAGGGATTGCGTGAGGACTGCGCAGAGGCAGCACAAGGCTTGCCAGAGGCAACTCATCCAATGTCCAGATCAACCGGGATTTTTCTCAATGATTGCGTGAGGTAATCTCACAAATATTTCTGCCAATATTTCTCTCTCTATAACTGAATAACCCGAAAGGTTTTCAGAGATGTATTCAAAACTGCTACTGCTTAATAATAATAAACTGTGAGAATTGTTGCACCGTTTTCCCACATTGGGTTTGTCCAAAAACAACGGTGTTATTTGTGTTGTATTTTCTTTCTTGCTCAGTCTCTTGTTTCTGCATAATATTTTATTAAGTGAAGGATGCGGTGTATGTATTTCGATATTTGCCATAGGAAACTAAAAATAATTTGTTTGAAGGAATTTAACAAATAGGAGAAATATCATCAGTTGTTGCAGTAGGAATCCCCGTTTAGAAATTTTCACTTGGTATCAAAGCTGCAGGTGAAGAAAGAATAGCAGTGCCAAAGACCCTAGCGCTGAGCAGAAGAGGGAAATCGAAAAGCTGCAAGAGGCAGCAATTCGAAACCCCAAAGGGTTTGCGCAGTTCTTAGCTGAAGGGCTGAAATTTTGAGGCAGTCTCTCTCCGAGTGAGTTGACGGAGAGGACTCCCAGTTCGAATTTTTGTCGGGCAAAGGGAGCAGTGTTGAAGCCTCTGTGTGAGGAGAAGCTACTGGGACGCAGATTTTTTTGCACGCAGTTTGTTGGGCAAAAAATCGTCAGAAGATAGAAGAGAAGCAAGGTTGAGGAAATTTCTTCCTCTGAGAATTCCTAGCCAAGGAATTTGAATTCTCTAGAGTTGAGCAGCAGCAAGGGGCAACAGTTTTACTAGCTCCAGCAGGGAGCGCGTAGGTTAGCCCAGTAGCAGCGCAAAGGAGAGAGGAGATTTTCGACATTTGTGACAAAAATGGCAACCAATGGCTTGAGGGATCATGACAGGTTGGATCAAGTGTGTTCTCCATCACCACGTCGACCTCCTCTTATAATCCTTTGTTGGAGAACCAACGACCAAGATTAAAACACAATCAATGGCTAAGATCATCTCTAGATCGATCCATGTGTGTTTCTAGACTATTCTCGCCTTATCTCAATTAATATTGATTAATTAACCACATTCCCTAAGTTTAGAATTAGGAAATATTTAAAAATTGGTTAATAATCTAATTGAGATACTTCTAGAAGAAATTTCCAAAAATGATTTATGGGTTCTGGAGATCTCATGTATTCTAGCCTCTCCACAAAGTTTCGTGGCTAAAACACATCCGATGCTAGAAAAACTAACACTCCCTCTTAGCAAGGAATGTGTTCTAATGCTGCTACACACCCTGTAGTAATACCATGTCTCTGCATCATCTCCTATTACGCTGTTGATGTTTGGCTGCTGCTACCCACCAACTACTGCGCAACTCTGATATACACTACATCTATGCTAATGCTGCCAACACTGCATCTTCACTACAACTCTGTTGCTGCTACTACTGCAACTAAAAAACATCCAAAACTGAACCAACTGTGTTCAGTGTGATACATATGTCACCCGAGTCCTGACTGTTGCTAGTCTCTGCACTGTCCACTGAAGACTCTGCACTGCTGCTGACTCTACATTGTGCCAACTACACTGTTGCCAACTCTGCGCTGCCTCCCCAACATCTAGATTGCTACTAGTCACTGCAATTGTCACTCTGGCATTTGACTGCATCAACTGCCACTAGTCCATCCTACTACTGAATATTGTGGGCCCTCGTAGCTAGGTATTGATCCAAGAGGTGGACTCCTCAAGGATCCTGCCCAGCTGTAGCTCTCTAGGGCTACAACACTAAGTCATCCCACCTCACTCCTAGAGGTATATCGACGAACATAGCGAAGTCTTCCTCCATCCTAGAGGAAAGCCTATCAATCTCTGCAGAAGTTGCATGTTGCTCCTGCTTCTCCTCCTTGTCCTTCTTCCCGAAAGGACACTGGACACTGTAGTGGCCTAGCTCACCACAACTGAAGCACTTGACCTTTGATAGGTCATTCTTCTTCTTCCTCTGCTCCCCTTGTCCCTGATTGGGACCCTTAGATGCAAGGGCCACATTCTCCTCCTCCTTCACGTCTTGTTCCCAATGTTGTTGCCACTGATGGAGCTCTTCAAAAGAGCTTGTCTCAACTCCTCCTGCTACAAATCAGCCCACATCCTATCCCATCCTGGTAGCGTGTCTCTGCCCAATATACTTTGGACAAAAACCTGCCACTCCTCAAAGACGTTGAGAGCTAATGGCACTAGCTCCATAGGTTGAGGCGTTGCCGCAACAGTTGACAGCGGGTCTGAGACCTCCTAAATTCTAGTAAGAAAGGGGTTTATGCCTTCCCCTTTTTGCATTCGGATGCATCTCAACTTCTCCTCAAGGTACATCTTCTATTGCTCGAAAGTACCCTAATACAACGTGGCAAGAGCGTCCCACATCTGCTTGGCAGTATCCTTGCCAGCTATATGCGAGAGTACATGATCCCGGACTCTATCTAGGATCAACCGCTTTACCTATGCCATCTCCTTTCTATGCTCCTTCAGTTGATCTGCATCCATGGGGATCGCCACCACATTATCGATGTAGTCTTTCAAGCCAAATTCATCTAGAAGGAAGGAGATCCTTGCCTTTCAGATGATGTAGTTGGAAGCACCATCCAACCTGTCCTCATCTCTACGCCCAACAGTGGTCACCTCTGAAAAAATGTCGAAAACTCCCTCTTCCCCTGTGCTCGATTGTTGCTCTGCTATTCGCACTCTCCCCTGGAATGCATGGGTCTGATAGGTGCTACTTCCAATCTGCAACTGGAAATTTGAACTTTCGAGGCTAGAAGTTCCCTAAGAGAAATTTAACCCTCTTTATGTGCTCTTCTTCCACCTGATGCAAGTTTTTCTGTAGCGAACTGTTGCAGAAACCCTTTGCGTCTAGCTAGAGATCTGCCCAATGAAAAACACTGAGTTGCTCTCTCTGCCTCTGGACTCACTCAATCTAAAGATATCGAATTTTTCTGACCCTCATTCAAAAAAATCAAATCTCCTCAAGTAACTCAACCTCTTGGCAAAGTGATTGTGCTACCCCTAAGAACTTCGATCTGTTGCCCACACTGAACAGCGAAATTCCTTCCTTTTGCTTCTAAGCTCTCCGGCTGATCAACTGTGCTCTAATATCATGTGAAAATTCCTACACTGGAATCCTATTGCAGCAACTGATATTATCTCTCCTAATTGTTAATTAATTTAACAATTTATTTGCTACAACAAATATTGAAATAGACACACTGCAACCTTCACAAATAAAATTTTGCGAAAAAATAAAACGCTAGAAGCTAAGAAATGCTAGCACACACAAAAATATAAAACAATTATTTTTGGACAAAAGTCCCCAGAAAAAACCCGATGCAGGAACACCGATGCAGTAGTGAGGGTTTTATTATTATGCAGCACTGAAATTCTGAGTACAATCTGCATACCTGAAACTGGCAATCCAAAGCAAGAAAATATGGGCAAAATTATTGAACGGAATTTACCCTTTCTCCACCAGCAATCCTGACACAACTTGCCTACAAAGAACTCAGCTCTCTGAAGCTTTTGCATCACCCTTTGCGCTGGACTGCGCAGTGACTATGACGTCAAACCTCTGACTAGTCTCTAATGAAGTCATGCTGCCTTTTGTTGCTGAGAAATTCGTCTCTCCAGCCCTCTGGAATCTTTGTCCGACCTCTAGATCTGAGAATGGCTTTCTCTCCAGCAAATCGAACTGCCCTCTCTGAAGCTACTACACAAAGCTCTGCACTGCCTCACTGGGATAACTCGGCCCTCTTACTGCTGCCTCTCTAGATCTGGAAAAACTTCCTCTATATCACTGTCCCTGCCCCTCACTCACTGCTCCGATCTTTGTCTCTCTCCGGCATCTGACTACTGCTACTCTGGAAATCAATTTGCCAATAAATCAAACTGCTCAAGTGTGTTCTCCATCACCACATCGACCTCCTCTTATAATACTCTGTTGGAGCACTAACGGCCAAGATCATCTCTAGATCGATTTGTATGTGTTTCTAGACTATTCTCGCCTTATCTCAATTAATACTGATTAATTAACCACATTCCCTAAGTTTAGACTTAAGAAATCTTTAAAAATTGGTTAATAATCTAATTGAAATACTTCTAGGCAGAATTTCTAGAAATGATTTATGGGTTTTGGAGATCTCGTGTATTCTAACCTCTCACAAAGTTTTGTGGCTAAAACACATACGATGCTACAAAAACTAACATATGTGATAGGTGGTAGATTACTACACAAATGGTTGTTACAAATTATGTTTAACAGATATGATGCCTAGGAGGATCTATGATAGTTGATTGATTTGTTTCAAGAGTTGCTAGTAAGTTTTGACTCATGAGAGATAGTGGATCTACATGAAAAATTGACTAGTATAGATATATTTTCATTGTGTGAGATGTCTAGGAGGACCTATGATAAATGGTTGATTTGTTCTAGTGGAAACCAATATGTTCGACTTCATTTATGGCTGGTACCAATTTATTTTTAGTGGATATGATGCCCAAGAAAACATGCGATAGGCGATTGATTTGTTCCAATAAATTCCAATGTGTTTTCCCCTATGATAGGTGGAGAATTTACTTTATTGATGGCTGGTATCCGATCTATATTTCAACAGGTGTGATGCCCAGGAGAACTTGGGATGTTGAAATTGAAACTAGGTTTGGTCTTCATAATTATTGTACTTCTATCAATATGTATTTCATGTAAAAACAAATATATATATATATATATATTATATATATACATAGTTTTTATTAAGCATGTTCTTCATGCTTTATTTTGGTCAAAAGAAAAAGTAAAAGGGCATGTTCTTCATGACCTGAAAAGAAGAAAAATCTGAATTTTGTAAGTATCATTTGTACCTCCAATCTGCCAAGTCAGCCCTCCAAGTAGACAAGTCGGCCTGCCCAAAGGACGTGACCCTTCGCATGAAGAAACAGCTGTAAATTGGCACCTATCCTCCACTATTTGGCAAGCAGTTCAGTGATCATTTGTTGTAAAGAATTTGAATGTCTAAGGCATACCTTTATGTGATATACAAACTTACTGAGGCACCATTATTTCTGAAGAACACAAGCTACAGGAAGAGTATTATCTCTGTGGAGAATGCGAGCTAAAGATAGATTGTTATCTCTATGAAACACAAATTGCAGGAAGGGTCTATATCTCTATGATGCGAGTTGCAGGAAGGGTCTTTATCTCTATGAAATGCGAGTTGCGGGAAGAGTCATTATCTTTGTGGAATGCAAGCCATCTAAGACACCCTATCTCTGTGAGACACGGAATCTAAGGACAGGCATGTGTTAGGCTTATTGAAGACAAAATTTGAACTATGGATGGAGGGTTGACTTGGCATTTGGATCAGTGGTTAGTTTGACTTGGATTTCTCTTGTTGACGAAGAATCTATAACGAAAGGATTGTTGGGTTTTCCCCTTGTGGATTTTTCCTTGGCCTCTGGCCTTATCTTTGGTGTCTCTTGTCTTTTTGTGCATTGTATTTGTGTAATTGTTTGATGATCTAATGAATGAAGTAAAAACTAAATGGAAAATACATACATAAATAATCACAAGTAATTACCATGATAAGAAATTCAACCTTGCATTCAAATTTCAATATGGGATAGGTGGTTAATTTGTTCTAGCCAATTCCAAGGTTTGGAATGAATTGATAACAATGATAGGAATTCTCGACCATTTGATTTTTTGCTAATTCTTGGACCCTAGGATGGGCTCAAAAATTGATAGATATTGGTTGCTCTATTTTCATTGAGTTGTGCCTCAATGATTTACAAGAATGGTGACCTTGCGCAGTTTCAATGATTCTTATAGATTTATGAATCTTCAATCATCATTCCTTGGGAATAGAATCAATTATACATCTTGTACATTTCTAGTGAGATTAATCATGAATGTGATAGCTAGTGTGATACTAAGCTATTGGGATCTTGAGTATTTGTACTTGGAGATAAATTCAAAACCTATGGTGGTGGAATCAATGATTGATCCCAAGTGTTTTCACTCACTGCTTTTTCAGTCAACAGTGGCTTTAGAAGCCAAACAACAGTGATGTTTGATGCCAAATTTTGGGCCACAGAAGCTATCAAAACGAGATGGGACCCTCTCCAGTGTGTAGTGCTTGAAAAGAGCTTTCTGGGGGTATATAGAAGTCCAAAAAAGGGTTCTTGGATCAGAAGTTAGGGCATGTTGAAGAATCCCTCTAGAAAGCTCATCAAACCCAAAAAATGGCTGAGTCTAAGGGAAAAATCGCATATCAGCGTCGGCAGATTTAGGCGCATCGCATATCGGCATCGGCGGGATCAAGAGGCAAAGAACATCGGTGGTAGAAACTGCGATCCGCTGATCGCCAATATCATATATTGGCATCGATGGGTCAAGGCACCATGTCTATCGGTATAGGCGGGATTTAAGTCCTGAAGACTGCACTGGGGGGGCTGATTGTGATATGATGTAATATCACCGAGGGATTGGGAAATTCATTAACAAAGAAAATGGTTAACAAAAAGGAGCGGACCACCCCCCTTCCCTCCCCTTCACGTGGCACAATCCTGCATCCTGCATCCCGCATCATAGCAGTCCCGTAATCTAAAACTTCAAAGACCTTGCAGGGGCCGATTGCGATACAGTATTGTATCGCTGGGAGGGGTCGATTCCGAGTTACAAAGGAAATGGCTGCACCAACCAAGGGTCGGGCCTCTCCTTCTCTCTCCTCCACATGGCAGCGGCGATTGGCGGATCGACAGGGTCATAGCTCTGAAACTATAAGAAATCGCTGATATTGCTATATGTACCAAAATCGTCGGAGAGGACTAATTTTTAAATACAAAGAAAAGCATGGAAAAACAAGGCTCGGCGGGCCTCTTTCTCTCTCCTCTAGGGGGGCCATGTGGTGGCCTCTAATTGATCCACCAAGCTGACATGGCAGCTGACGTCAGCAATGATGTGGCAAGTACAAAAGATGACGTCGCAGGTGGACACGTGTCACTCATTTTGGGCGTTTTTAGGGGTCCTATGGGGTTGTTTCCAGGTGCCACAAATCACCACTTATAGGGTGACACGTGGCAATGATGATGTCACCCCGTAGATCGGTGATCGCAGCAGTTAAGGGAAAGGTTTAAGACAATGGTGTAATGCGATTGTGATATGCGAGACTTCCTTTAAGGATGCGACATAAAATTATGGCAAGATCTATAGGGAACTCGCGTCCAAACTATCGGCCCGCTCCAAAGAAAAAGGTAAAGAGTCCCCCCTCTTCGTGGTTGTGATTGCGATATCTTTTGGTGAAACCGACCCCGCGGATCGGCAATCGCGAGGATAGAGGGAAACACCATAAGCAAAACACAATTGAAGCGCAATAGGCGGGATTTGCGATAACAAAGGAAAAGGCTCTTGGACACAGGTCCAATGGCCTTAGCGCCTGAGGGCTAAGCCCCTGGTTCTAGCCCCTCGGTCATATATGGAAATTTACGAAAGGGGTTGTAATAAGGGGGCTAAAGGGGGAATTAAAAGCGCCCTCCTGTTTTGTCTATTTTTAGTGTTTAAAGACCCACAGTTGTGGTGCTCCAATAGTGTCCTGCAGCGATTTAAATGGGCAGATGGGCCAGTAGCAGCAATAGTTAATGGAGCATGGCGCAGCTGCAGAACAATATAGGGGGACTCGGAGGACTTAATGGCATGGCATGGTGCCCCATCCTTCTACACAGAAAAGGACTCAGCCTGTAACACGCCTCCATAATTCGATGTCGAAAGTAATCGAAGGAGTTGATAGAAGTCGGTCGATGCAGCAATAAACCGCCTCAACAGCAGAGAGAAGCATGACAACAGCAGGGACGTGGCTCCATCCAAGGCCTCCATTAAAGCAGCAAGGGGACACCTCCTCCTTCCTCGCTCGACTTTCTTCTTTTGAACATTTATTTTTGTATTTTTCTAAGAAAGGGATTCAATCCCTATTGTTATCTTAGGTAGGTGGTAACAGAACCTGACAGAACCAAGACAGCAAGTCTAGCATGACAGTGGTGGCTCAGGCTCAGATATTTTGATTGTAACTCAAAGCTCTCCCCCTCTTCTTATAAGTAGGGGGATGAAACATAATACAAAGGTTCCGGATTCTCGGACCCGCGAGGGCTGAACTTTGTGTTGCCATTTTGGTTCAATATTTTTTATGGGACTTCACTGATACCATGGCAATGTATGGACTGGTTATTGGGCCCTTTGGGATAAATGGTGTTTCCCTATTGATTCCAATCATGATTAATGTGCAGCGCGTTTCCTCTTGGTAAATATCACTTCATTTGTATTTTCCCATTCCTGAAATAGCAATGAGGCTGTTGGTTTCTTGCTGATTTGTGGATTTATCTTCGCTGCTAAATAGAGAACAATACCTGGGGTAGCTCAGATTTACTTTATTTGTTGGCAGAGAATGATACCCATGTCATGTTTAGCCTGAAACCTTCTTTTGCACTCCTTTATTTCTATCATTTCATCGGAAAACCATTGTTTAGGATTTTGTGTTGCTTACAGCCCTATCCATCGAATTCCACTTTCTGCTGGAACATTATTGCCTAGGATTTTGTTTGTTACAGCCCTATGCATATATTTCCCTCCTTACTTTCCTCCTCTCCACAATCACTACGACTTTAGTTTTAAGCTGTCTCATTTCCGTGTGTCAACCACTAGAAGAAGAAACCATTTCTCTTTGAGATTGCCCCATATACCCCCAACATTTGGATCCATGAGTTGGCTTGAATCTACCTCTTTGAAGGCTAATTGAACCAAGCCCCCTCCTATTACTTTTTAGGTGACAATTGGAGTGCTGCAACCCCCTCACATATAACCTCACAAGCACTCCTCTCTTTAAGATGTCTTAGGCGCTAGTCTACAATCAACCCAGAGGCTGTCTCTATAGAGCTTTCCTTGCCTCCTACTGCACTTGTGCTGCAGGTGCAAGATTTAGCCACAACACCAAGGTTGTAGCTGATGGGAGTTGTGATTAGTATCAATGATAGGGTTGTTGGATTCCCTAAAGAAGAGGGAGTTGACCATGATGATAATTTTGCTTGAAGATGCTTAGTCAAAGGGAAGTGCTCTTGTTGAGACTATTGTTTCAATTGCTAAAGGTTTTGAGGTGCATTAGAGGGATTCTCATGCTCACAATTGAATGATGACCATTTATGGGTTGTTGTTACTTTTCCCCTAAGTCACAGGACACGTCCCCTAGGGTCCCATGTCCCGTATTTCACGTATTGGACACGAAAACGGCCCAAATATGTGTCGAATACGATTTTTATCGTGTCATAAAAAATGGAATACGTATTCGGCGTTTTCGTTCGTGTCATAAATTCAGCATACGCGTATTTCGTGTATAGAATACATTGCCCTAACGTATTTCACCGTTTTGAATACGTACTAGGGAAAAACACTTATTAAAGCCTACGCGTGGTCTTTTCGGGGTTATTTTCGTTGATGCTTAACTTGTAGACTTATAGCCCAGTGAATAATCACCACCTCATGTGGTTGGCCACAAAGCCCACAGTTCAGTTCCCGTCAAATTAGCATCTAATCTGAATCGTGATCTCATCCTTTATTTTTCTTTAGTTTATGCCATTTTATGCCAGACACCTGGAAAAATCACTAAGACAAGAAAATCACTAAGACAGGAGATGACAGATTTTAAAATTCAAGGCAGATCATTTCAATGGAATGATGTAACAAAACCGGTAAGCAATGGAAGTAAAAGAATTACATGACCTGACAAAATGAGATCTCTATCATATCCCCTGCACAGATTGCTAAGAGCAAATTGAAAATGGATGCAGTGTATAGACAATTTACATGACCAACCTGCTTGACTGATGATGATGATGATCGTCATACAGCTCTCCTAACATAACCGTCATTTTTACATATCTTGTAGGTGTACAAAGATCAAACTCCAACACTTATTTTGGACAAATGAAGACTCATATGCTTCTAAATTTGGCATGAAATTACGAAAAATCAATTACACCATAAAAACAAACTCCAAACAGGACAAGACGACAATAATCATAAGATGTCTATGCACATTAAAGATCTGAAATGTGGTATCTTCATCACAGGCTGGCATTTCTTCCCAGGGGATAGAAGAAACGAAGTAACAGAAACAACTTCATGGCTTTTGCTACTAATCACTCTTGACTTTGGCTCGGTAAACAACTCTCTTCTTCTTTGATGAAGTATTCTCAATTGTCAATATCACTTTACCCAGCTCATGAATTTTGAAAGAGTTACGTAATGGTTTTTCATCAGAAGCCATTGTATTCATTTTCGATATCATAATTGTGTATCTGCCTTCTGTATTAGGGACAAACTCTTCTCCATAGGTCACTTCCCAGCCCAAAACTGTTATATCCCAAACTATTGTGGATCCAACCTGTGAGTTCAACAAGGGAACAATAAATAAACTGAAGAAGCTCGTGAGTGAATACATCTGTCAGTTGTAGTCATTTGATTAGATAAGCTGCAGCCTGCAACTTGCAATTTAATATGGATAAAAAACTATATTTCGGTGTGTATATATATATATATATATATATTCTATATATATATATATATATATATATATAATATATTATTATATATATATATATATATTTTATTAAATATATATAAAACGTGTCCCCCGTGTCCTGTTTCCGGGTCGCTGCGTTTCGTATTGAATACTCGTATTTACGTGTCCTCCGTGTCTCGTGTCCTCGTGTCATGTGACTTAGCTTTTCCCTCAAGCTTGATATCTTAGGATCGATGAGTTGAATTGTTGTTATTCATGTCTTCCTTGTTCTAGAGTGATTACAAAATTCAACAAGAAGCAATGATCTAAGATTATGTTCCTTCAATTTCGCAGATGATCATTGGTCTTTTGGAGCCCCAAGCAAAGGGAAAGATAATATAAGACGATTTTATTAAATTTCAACAAATGACCACAAAAGTAGGCCAACAGGATTGACGAGTACAACTAGTATGAAAACAACGTGGTAATGCTAGTGAAACTCCTAGAAAATGCCGAAAATAATACAAGGAAAGAAACACACATACACACACATAAATATATATATCAAAGGTATGGTGATATAGAACACTAGATGAGTTTGTCCAAGATTGGAAAGGTGCACAAGCTTGTCAAGAGAGTGAGAAAGGGAGATCGAATGATGGGGCTGATGATGTCAAGGTCTCTTGAATCTGATGGTTGAGGGCAAGAGGCAAACTAGGCACTAGCTTACTGTCAAAGTCTTCTAGAACCATCGATGAGCTTGGTTGCCTACTCCTAACAACCGAGGTTGAAAGAAGGAAATTATGAATAGATCTCTAGTTGCTACTCCAAATCTGGGAGGTAGTCTGATGGGTGGGGCAAGCTATGTTCTAGATTTGTCTAAAGTTGATCTCTTTAATACTCCAAGAATGTGTGACCTGATGTACATTTCAACATCTCCAAACAATCTATAAAATATTGGGAAGCCTCCTAAAAGAGGAGGCTAAGGAAAAATGTAGGGTCTCACCATACTGTTGTTGAATGCGCTTTGGAACTTTGTCTACCATTTGTTACTCTGAGGTAATTCGTCTGGTCATCCCAAGGCAAGGCATGCTGAAAATCTCCCTGTTGAAAAGCGCTAAGCATCTCTAATACTTATACTAGAAGAAAGTAGAGAAGGAACCTCTCAAGTCCCTATAGAGTCAGTGCCCTCTGATCTCATAGTATAGGGAGCATTGAAAAAATGAGGTACATCTCTGTCTCTGACTCCTAAAGATGCCACACCTAGCAAATCCTAGCAGATCGTGGTATGTGGTGATTTGTCTCTATTCGGATTCGATGGGAGCTAACCCGCAACTATCCCAAAGGGATCCTAAGCGAGTGCATCCAACGTCTACATGTATACAGAGGCAGATGATCATAGCATCATGCATCTTCAAAAGGTGCTTTAGGTATAAAGACATCTTTGAGCCCAGGCTCATTGCAAGTGAAATCCAAGTGACCTAAAGATACATTCTATAAATATCCTCTTTGATAGCTTGCTTCAATACATGTATGGTCAGCAAGAGATGGTGTGGCACATCAAGGGAGAATCTGAATGGGGGAAGGTGTTTTAGGGAAATAGTAATCATCTAAAGAAGTCAAGATGCCTCTATGTACCAACCTCGTGCCCGGCCTGGGGAAGAATCTGAGGTGAGAGCCTCCAAGGAACAAAGTGCAATGTAGGGATTTCTCTCCCACTCAATGACAAAGCCTTTGAGATCAAACTCTATGAAGGAAAGGAACCAAGCAGAAAATGAACTTGAGGCGGAAAGGGTGGACGCCAAACTTTCCCTAAATGATGGGCTTTGGAAGCATCCATTTATATGGGATGATGCACCTAAGAAGCAACTTGGTTTGGTGGTGTAAACGAAGTTGCCTTCGATTGTTTTGTTGCAGATTCACCATTTGGAGGTCAATTTGCAGATTACTTCATTGATTGCTTGGACAACGACACACCTTTGTGAGCATTGATTGCTTGGACGTTTAAGTGTGTAAACCTATACTTGTGCGTTTGACTCTTGCAAAGTAGGTATGATGTTCTATCATGATGGAGAACGATTCTTTCACTATTGTAGAGGCACTAAAATTACAAGTTGCCTTAGGAAGAGTTTATGGGTGTTACAAAAAATACTTTTTCGTAACTGACAAAATAATTTGTGCACAACTAGAAAAAGAATAGTTGCAACTTTTTGAAGGAGGTCAAGTCTTGGGAAAACAAAATACTTCAACATCAATAATCCTCTCCAATCATGCTTTGAAACCAAAGCAATTTTGTTGATTTGTGGTAGCATTGGATGTGCTCTAAGCCTCAAAATTTGCAGGGAGGCTTGGGCACATGCATTCCAAAGAACCCAGAAACCGTTTTGGGAAATTACACCCATAGACAATTATATTAAAATAATTAGTATTTTTAATGGAGCTATGAAGTCTAAACTTAGGAAAATTAAAATATTAATGGGTATTTATCTAATTGTGGGTGAAACTTGTAGAAAAAGACGAAGATCAAGTCAAAACGATCTGAGCCTTTGATTAAGAGTTAATCTAGGCCGTTGGTTGTCCAGCAGGAAGATATAAGAAGGGGCTTGAGGGTCATTTGAAAAACACACCGAGAGATCAAGACATTGAATTTCTGAAGTGAGAAGTTCTCAGGAGGAAATTCTGATCGAAGAGATCTTTTGCAGTAGAGGGGCAGGGACAGTGATCCGGAGGAATATTTCCAGATCCAGAGAGGCAGTGGCAAGAGGCTGAGTTATTCCTAGTGCAGGAATACTCAAGTGCAAGAACTCGCGAGTGCAAGAACTCGAGTGCAGGAACGCGCAAGTGTAGGAACGCGTGACTGCAGGAACGCCGAGTGCAGGAACGCGCGAGTGCAGGAACTCGCGAGTGCAGGAACGCGTAAGTGCAAGAACACTTCAATGCAGGAACACGAGTGCAGGAATGCACAAGTGCAAGAACGTGCAAGTGCAGCGAACACGATTGTTGAGGTTGCTTAAGGAATATCTCTGCCAGATTTTCTTGCTGTTTCGATTTCCAATTAGGCATCCATAGATGTACTCAAATTTTACAGTTGCTTAATAATAATAAACCCTCAAAACTGCTACACCGGTTTTCCCTCATTGGGTTTTTCCAGGGACATTTATCCAAAAAGAACGGTGTCCTATGTCTTTGTATTTCATTGCTCAATTTCTATGTTTCAAAATCATATCTAATTTGGTGTAAGCTACTTCAGTAATTTACTTCAATGTTCCAATAAGAAATCTGAAATAAGTTTGTAATGTAATTTATGATCTAGGTGAAGTAGATTGAGTTGGTTGCAGTAGGATTCCTAAGATTGTTAGATCTAGGAATTTTCACATGGTATCAGAGTTGTTGACGTGAAACAGGAAGAGCAGATCTAGCACTAAAGCAAGGGCCAACTTGTTGCAGCAAGCAGCAGTTTGAATCACCTGAGTGATTGCGCAGTTCTAGCCAGGAGGGCTATATTTTCGTGGGTGTCTCTCTCTGAGTGAGGTGATAGAGAGGTAAGGTTGTCGAATCGAGAATTTGACAAGGCAGAGGGAACCACGCAGAGCATCAACGCAGAGCTAGAGGGATGCAGTTTTCTGCAAGCAAATCGCATAGTGAGGGAATACTTCCTCAGTGATTTCTTGTCGATGAAATCAATATTTCTCATTTGTTGAGCAACAGAGGAGCAATAGACTTACCAGCTCCATCATGGAGTGCATAAGCCGGCCTAGAAGCTACATAGTAAGGAGAAAGGGAGTTATTCGATAGTGTTCGGAGGATATGGCAACCAGTGGCTTGAGGGATCAAGAAAGGTTGGACGGAGCTTCCAACTACGTCATCTGGAAGGCTAGAATGTCCTTCCTTCTAGATGAGCAGGCCCTCAAGACATATGTTGATAGTGTGGTAGTTGTCCCTGCGGATGCAGATCTGCTGAAGAATTACAGAGCTGAAATGGCAAACAGCCAAGAGGATGATCCTGGATGGAGTTAAGGATCACATGGTGTGCCACGTTGCTAGCAGAGCAACTGCTAAGGAGATGTGGGATGCTTTGGCCACATTGTATCAGGGATCTTCTGAGCAGCGGAAGACGTACTTGGAACAGAAGTTGAAATCTACGCAGATGCAGAAGGGAGAACGTGTGGATCCATTCTTCACGAAGTTGAAGGAGACCCGTGATGCATTGTCGGCTAAGAGGCATACAACTCAGGATTCGAAGTTAATGAGACTGGCCCTAAATTTTGTCTCGAATGAGTGGAAAGTTTTGTCCAAAGTATCCTGGGCAGTGCAACATTGCCTAATTGGGATGAGATGTGAGCAACTCTAAAACAAGAAGAGCTAAGGAGAGACCTGGTCAAGGTCAAACTTGACAGAAGTCACAGCAACAGTGGGTTGAAGCCCAAAGTAGAGGAGGAGGATAATGCAGCCCTTGCATCGAAGGGGCAGTAGGGGCAACAGAGATGAAAGAAGGACATCTCCAAGGTGAAGTGTTTGAGATGTGGCGAGATGGGCCACTATGCATCCCAATGTCCTTTGAAGAAAAGGACAAAGATGAGAAGCACGATCCTAAGGTTGCAGCCACAAAAATCGAACAAGAGGAGGAGTTCACCATGATAGCCAAGATGCCGCCAGGAGGGAGGTGGGTTGATATCGAACTCTAGTTCGATAGAGCTACAGATGGGCAGGATCCTTGAGGAGCCCAACCCTTGGATCATCACCTTGCTATGAGAGCCCATGATCAGTGGTAGCGGGATGGAGGAGTTTTCATTTGGTGCCATGGAGTGTTGATTCGACAGACGCAGTGGTTAGTAGCACTAGAATGTAAACAGCGCAAAGAAGAGAGGCAGCAGTGCGAGGAGGAAGCAGTGCGGAGCTTCAACGGCGCAGTGGCTTTAGAAGAGAGCATGGGACTAGTAGCAGTCAAGATTTCAGCACCGAGGTGTATCCACTAGATACTTGTCCAGTTTTTGGGTGTTTTTAGTTGCTTCACTCAGCAACTGAGTTGCAGTACGAATCCAGTGTTAGCAATGGCAATGCTAGCAGTATAGCAGATACAACATTTGAGAGGGAATTGTAGTACAGATGTAGCATTGGCAGTGACAGTGTCAAAGGCAGCAGTACAGTAGCAGCAGCAACGTAGTATTTGGTGGACAGCATGTCAGGCATCAACAATGCAGAGGACAATGCTTCAGATTTAGAGCAATATGTTGTAGCATTGTATGGCTAGAGCGCATTCCTCACTAAGAGAGAGTGTTGATTTGGGGTAGCATCAAACTCAAAATTTGCAGGGAGGCTCGGACACATGTATTCCAACGAACTCAAAAACCGTTTTGGGAAATTCCACCCAAAGACAATTATATTAAAATAATTAATATTTTTAATGGAGTTCCGAAATCTAAACTTAGGAAAATTAAAATATTAATCTAATTGTTGGTGAAACTTCTAGAAAAAGATGGAGATCAAGTCAAAATGATTTGAGCCTTTGATTAGAAGTTAATCTAGGTCGTTGGCTGTCCAATAGGAACATATAAGAAGGGGCTTGAGGGTCATTTGGAAGACACACCGAAAGATCAAAAGATTGAATTTTTGAAGTGAGAATTTCTAAGGAGGAAATTCTAATCGAAGAGATCTTTTGCAGTTGAGGGGCAGGGACAGTGATCCGGAGGAATATTTCCAGATCCAGAGAGGCGGTAGCAAGAGGCTAAGTTATTCCCAATGTAGGAACGCGAATGTAGGAACATGCAAGTGCAGGAACATGAGTGCAGGAATGTGAGTGCAGGAACGTGTAAGTGCATGAACACACAAGTGAAGGAACACGTGAGTGTAGGAACGTGTGAGTGCAAGAACGCTCAAGTGAAGGAACTCGCGAGTGCAGGAACTCGCGAATGCAGGAATGCGTGAATGGAGGAACGCGAGTATAGGAATGCGCGAGTGCAAGACCGCGAGTGCAGGAACACGAGTGCAAGAACGCGAGTACAAGAACGCAAGTGTGCATGAACACGAGTGCAGGAACACGCGAGTGCAGGAACGCATGAGTGCAGGAACGCGAGTGCAGGAACGCTCGAGTGCAGGAACTCGCGAGTGTAGGAACACGCGAGTGCAAGAACGCAAGTGCAAGAACGCACGGATGCAGGAACATGAGTACAAGAATGCGAGTGCAGGAATGTGAGTACACGAACGCGAATGCAGTGATGCGAGTACAAGAATGTGAGTGCAAGAATGCGAGTGCAGGAACGCATAAGTGCATGAACACGTGAGTGTAGGAACGCGTAAGTGCAAGAACGCGAGTGCAGGCAACACAAGTGTTGGGGTTTCTTAGGGAATATCTCTGCCAGATTTTCTTGTTGTTTGGATTGCCAATTGGGCATCCATAGATGTACTCAGATTTCACTGCTGCTTAATAATAATAAACCCTCAGAACAGCTGCATCGGTTTTCCTGCATTGGTTTTTTCTGGAGACATTTGTCCAAAAATAACGGTGTCTTATGTGTTTGTATTTCCTTCCTTAGTTTCTATGTTTCATAATCATATTTAATTTGGTGTAGGCTGCTTAAGTAATTTACTTCAGTGTTTCTATAAGAAATCTTAAATAAGTTTGTAATGTAATTTACAATCTAGGTGAAGTAGATTCAGTTGGTTGCAATAGGATTCTTGAGATTGTTAGATCTGGGAATTTTCACAAATTTAACAATAAAAGACTTGCAATACACCTAGAGTACATTATGTATAAATAATATACTAATAAATATATAAATAGCCATGACATCAATATTAAATAACATATTAATTATTATACAAACTGTTGATTTGGGGTAGCATTGGATGTGATCTAGCCATGAAAATTGGTGGAGAGGCTAAAGCACATGAGATCTCCAAGACCTAGAAATGGTTTGGACAGATTGTACCTAGTTTGGGAGATATTAAAATAATTAATATTTTTAATGGAGTTCCTAAGTCTAAACTTAGGAAAAATAAAATATTAATGGGTATTAATATAAAACTGGGTTAGAAGGTTCCAAAAGTCATGGATCAAGCCAAATCTAATCTTAGTCGTTGATTAGAGATTTAATCTCGGTCGTTGAAGGACTAACAAGAAAAGTATAAGAGAAGGTTTGAGGGTCAGTTGGAGAATACACCAGAGTGATCAATGATTCATTTTGCTAGAGCGGGGTTGCTAAGCAAAGTTGAATCAGTGATCAGCAGTGAGGGGCAATGAGTACGAGGCAGAAAGGCAGAGACAATACTTGTTGAAGTTTCTAAGTTTACTTAGTTAGAAACCCTTCATGCACTTTTTCTGATTTATTCCTACCTACTTGTTATGTTTTCTTTAACAAGTTATTTAAAATGTAAATACTAAAAATAAACACCAGTGCATGCTCAACATATTATAGATCAGCAACTAAAAGAAACAAGAGCAAACACACTACATGACACCATTATTTTTGGACCAATGTCCCTGGAAAAACCCAATGCAGGAAAACCAGTGCAACTATCTAAAGGTTTTCTTATTAAACAATATCAGAGTACAATTTGGGTGCCAAAACTGACCTACCCAACAGAGAATTTCCTTAGCAGCTATACCTCATAGTTTAAGAGAAATCTCCTAACTGAAACCCCGGAAAATCCTTCCGGCAGCTCTTCAGCAGAAAACTGCTCTACAACCCCAACGTTTGCCCAATCTAGATTGCGTCAGCCCCTCTTTGTCTCATGCTGGCCCTGTGTTAGCCTTTCTTGGCCTGCATCAGCCCCAGGAGGCCTTGCGTCAGCCCGAAGAGGCCCTGCGTCAGACACGCTAGCCTCTTTGGTGCTCCGCGCAACACTTGGCTGCCTCTGCGTGGCCCTGCGTGAGCCCTTGCTGGCTCTGCGTCACTCTCCTTGGCTGTTGCGCTGGTCTCCCGGCACAATCTCTACCTTCTCTGTTTCTTTGTACTCAATGCCCCTCAGTTGCTCTCCTGATCATTGATTCTATCTCTCTTAGCAAACCCCGTTTTAAAGAATAGAATGACTAATCACTCTAGTGTAATCTCCAAGTGGCCCTCAAGCCTCCTCTTATACTTTTCCTGTTGACAATTCAATGGTCGAGATGAAGTCCCTAATCAACGGCTAAGATTAGATCTGGCTTGATCCATGTCTTTGGACCACTCTAACACAGATTCATATTAATACTCATTAATATCCATTAAAAATATTAATTATTTTAATATCTCTTGATCTGTTTTCCCAAACCCTTTCTGGGTATTGGAGATCTCATGTGCCCCATCCTCTCCACCAAATTTCGTGGCTAGAGCATATCCGATGCTACCCCAAATCAAAAATACTTGGAGACCAACGCAGAAGTAGAGAGAGCAAGAGCAGCAGCCAATCTAGGCTAAGCAGAGCCCAGCAGAGACAGCGCAGAGGCAGAGGGACTGTGTCATCCACGCAGAGGCTGCTGGAGTGACGCAAAGGGTCCTAGAAGCTGTGCAGTGCCTCAGAGGGATGATGCAGAGGGTCCTGGGGCTAATGCAGGTCAACAGGAGGTTGACGTAGAGGCCAGAAGGGCCAGTGTTGAGCTTCAGTTGTGCTGGAGAGGGTTTCATGGGACAGGTTTTCTGAATACCTGTTTCCGAATATAGAGGTATTGTTGCCGTGCATTTTTCTCTGTCGGGTGAGCCAGTTAGGCACCCTGTTGTACTCAGAGAAACTGCATAATAATATAACCCTCAGAATAGCTGCACCGGTTTTCCCACATTGGGTTTTTCTAGGGACATTTGTCCAAAAATAACGGTGTCACTTGTGTGCTTGTTTTCTTTCAGTTGATGATCTGTAGATGTTGTGATTGTATTGTGTTTATTTCGGTATTTAAATGTTTTAAATAACTTGTTCAGAATTTACAAGTAGAAGAAATAAACCAGAAGAACACAGATTAATTTTCTAACTAATAGACTTAGAAAATTCAACATAGTATCATAGGGTGGTTGCATATCATAGGAAAACTGAAGGCATCAGCTAAGCAGAGAATTTGCAGCAGATTCAGCTGTACCAAGTGACAGAGCTAAGCCTTGCAGAAAGCGACAGAGGAAGGAGTGACGCAGAGGGACTGCGTCATCAGTCTGGGCTAGAGAAAGGCCAGAGAAGACACTGAGGAAGGCAAAATTAGGCTCACGCAGAGGCCAAGAGGGTTGACGCAGTTGGCTAAAGGAGTTGTTTTGCCAGTGTCGGGATTGCACAGAACCTAGAGGCTCAATCCTTCAGTTGCTAGGGCATAGGAGGCTATGGGTAGTTTGCATAGCGAAGCTGGTGGGGTATTGTGGTCAGAACAGTACCTAACAGGGCAAGACCAAGGTAGAGGGAGTTGCTGCCAAGGCGGATTTCTAGCCAAGGAATCTGAATCAGTGTTACAGTTGCATAGGCGATTAGAGAGGGGCAATTTGACGTTGGCAGAAGGATTTCTAGGAGGGAAATCAGGACTCAGAGGGAGTCCAGAAGAGAACTTCCAGATGGGAAGTAGAGAGACTCAGCAGGAGTCGAACCGAGAACTTCCAGATGGGAAGTACAGAGACTCAACAGGAGTCGAACAGAGGACTTCTAGGAGGGAAGTAGAGAGACTCAGAGGAGTTGACAGAAGAGCAGCGAGATGGCCGTGAATGGGCTGAGATATCAGGATAGGCTGGACGGAGCGTCCAACTTTGTGGTCTAGAAGGCCAGGATCTTGTCCATTCTAGACAAACATCGTATTAAAGGCTTCGCCTTGAACATGATGTCTATCCCAGTTGACCCGGTAGCTAATGAAAGGTACGAGGAGGCAATGTCTAAGGCAAAGTGCATCATCCTTGACGGGGTCAAGGATCATGTGGTCCAACATATTGCTGAGAAGGAAATGGCAAAGGAGATGTGGGACACTTTGAAGACATTGTACCAGCATACTTCCGTGCAGAGGAAGATGCTCTTGGAGAATTAGCTAAGGTCATACCGATGCAGAAGGGAAAGCAGATAGATCACTTCCTTAGCAGGTTGTAGGAGATCCGGGACCAGCTGACTTCCATAGGGGCCACGCCGGATCAGGAGTTGATGGTGAGGACCACACTTAACACAGTCTCCGGGGAGCAGGGGATATTTGTCCAAAGCATACTAGGCAGGGCGAGTCCTCCAGATTGGGAAGAACTGTGGGCGACTCTTCATCAAGAGGAGATCAGACAGCTAACCAAGACGGGGAGTAGCAGCAAAGGAGTTCGGATCAAGAAGGGAGAGAAAGAGGATGCGGCTCTGGCATCTACAATAAAGCAGGAGAAAAGGAAAAAGAAGGACCTCTCCAAGGTCAAGTGCTTCCACTGTGGGGAACTGGGTCACTATGCGAACCAGTTTTCGAGGAAAAATAACAGGGGAGAGGCTTCTAAGTCCAAGGCGGCGCCATCGAAGGCAGAGAAATAAGTCGAGGAGGATGATGATTGTGCCATGAGTGCTCATGTGCCACTCGAGAAGAAGTGGGGAGACATCGAGTTGTAGTCAGGAGGACTACAGGCGATGAGGGGCACGATCCTTGAGGTACCCAACCTCTTGGATTATACCTTGCTACGGGAGCCCCGAAGAGGAGTAGCAAGACTGGCGGATGTGGGCAGAGACGGATGCAGATGAAGCAGTAGAGAGTGCTACAGTGCAGGAGTCCCCGGGCAGCGCGAGGCTAGCAGGCTACAACAGTGCAAGAGGCACTGAATGTTGCACCAGTGCAGGATGACACAAAGAGGTGTGCAACGGTGCAAGATGCAGGGAGTTTTTGCAACAACGCAGAGGTCAGTAGAGGGAGCACTTGTGAGCGGCAAAGGGAGCTTCAGCATCGAGAGTGTTTCTGGCCTGACAGGGATGTCAGAAGTTGGGTGGATCAGTTACTTACTTCTCAGTACTGAGTTGCAATGCAGTAGCAGTATGCAGTAGCACGATGCAGCATGATGAGAGGGGGTTGCAGTGTAGATGCAGTGTTGGGAGAATGGACCAACAACAACACAGATGTAGAGGGAGCTGTCGTACGGATGCAGCAGTGGCAGGGCCATGGGAAGCAGTACAAGATGCAACAGTGCAGAGGCTGATGGGCGGGAAGGCCTAGCATCAGCACAGGGACCAGTGCCGGATAATCAGAGTAATGCTTAGTGAAGAGTATTACTAGAGCACAGTGTTCACTAAGAGGGAGTGTTGATTTTGGGTAGCATCGGATGTGATTTAGCCATGAAAATTGGTGGAGAGGCTAAAGCACATGAGATCTCCAAGATCTAGAAATGGTTTGGACAGATTTTACCCGGTTTGGGAGATATTAAAATAATTAATATTTTTAATAGAGTTCCTAAGTCTAAACTTAGGAAAGATAAAATATTAATGGGTATTAATATAAAACTGGGTTAGAAGGTTCCAAAAGTCATGGATCAAGCCAAATCTAATCTTAGCCATTGATTAGAGATTTAATCTCGGCCGTTGAAGGACCAACAAGAAAAGTATAAGAGGAGGCTTGAGGGCCAGTGGGAGAATACACCAGAGTGATCAGTCATTCATTTTACTAGAGCGGGGTTGCTAAGCAAAGTTGAATTAGTGATCAACAATGAGGGGTAGTGAGTACGAGGCAGAGACAGTACTGGGAGACCAACGCAGAAGCAGAGAGAGAGAGTGCAGTAGCCAGCCCAGGCTACGCAGAGCCCAACAGAGACAGCACAGAGGCAAAGGGAATGTGTCATCCACGCAGAGGCTGCTAGAGTGATGCAGAGAGTCCCAGAAGCTGCACAATGCCTCAGATGGCTGATGTAGAGGGTCCTGGGGCTGACGCAAGTCAGCAAAAGGTTGACGCAGAGGCCATAAGGGCCAGCAATGAGCTTCAGTTATGCCGAAGAGTGTTTCGTGGGACAGGCTTTTTGAATACCTGTTTTCGAATATAGAGGTATTGTTGTCATGTATTTTTCTTTGTCGGGTGAGCCAATTAGGCACCTTGTTGTACTCAGAAAGACTGCATAATAACATAACCCTCAGAATGGTTGCACTGGTTTTCCTGCATTGGGTTTTTCCGGGGACATTTGTCCAAAAATAATGGTGTCACTTGTGTGCTTGTTTTCTTTCAGTTGATGATCTGTAGATGTTGTGACTGTATTGTGTTTCTTTCGGTACTTAAATGTTTTAAATAACTTGTTCAAAATTACAAGTAGAAGAAATAAACCAGCAGAATACAGATTAATTTTCCAACGGATAGACTTAGAAAATTTAACACAAACAAACGATATTTATTTATACAATCGTCACATGATATTGAATCTTTATCATCAATTATTTAATTCTTTATCAAATATATTTTTGTATGGTCTCTATGCAAATATATGTATCTAGCGTCCATAACATTTGCATATTTTGTCAATAATTCCATAGCTCTCTTCATTGCATCCTTGGTCCAATAATTATTAATTTTAGCTTTCTAACATTGCCTAAATCCTACTCTTGAGTTCTTAATTTTACCAACACTATAGAAAACACCTATCCATTGCACTCTTGAAAAAGGCACCTGATATCATTCCTTCGGCAAAGTTGGGTTCCATAACACGCTCCATAATGTACACATGCTTGATGGTGAATGTTTGTTCAAGTGCTCAAGGCATTGTTCGGCCTCTTGGTACAATGGATGGCAGGCGATTTTTGCGATACCGATTCTTTTGATGGGGCCAACATCGTTGACATAGCCCATTTTGCCAACGATTCAGCACTATCTCCAAATATCCAACACTTTTGTATTTTATTCAAATCTAACATGCCATCATTATCAAAGAATGAAACACCTATTTCTTCAGTATTCTTCATCATTGAGATACTTAGAAGCTGTCAAAAGTCTATTACAAGATTATTGCAACGAGAATAGCACAACGCATCTACATTGCAGCTAAATTTGTCACATTTATAACACTCATTAACTAGTTATTAAGAAAATTAAATTGAAATTGAAATATCTAAAAATGAAATATATTTAATAATAAAATGATGTTATCCAGAGATTTTTATATATATTTCATTCTTATAAGCAGTATAGATCCATCTTAATCCCTGATCTGCTAAGTGTCTAGAGGGACCATATCTCTTGATATGCAAACCTCTTTTAGAGTGCAACCTCAAGAGATTTAATCCCTCTTGGAACTTGATAAATCAATGGTTAATAACTTAAGATAGATATATATTGGTTATATCGTGTAGTCTAACTAATAGACAAAATGGCCCTATTCTGAACACTTTTTATGGTCAATTTTGTTCAAAATCCAATAGATATTTTTTAAAATCATATGTTTATCTTATCTGCAAAGATCGAGTGCCTTAGGGATTTTTTAGGGTCTTGAATTCATTTATGCATTCAAAAGTGCATTTTAAACAATAAGAAATCATAATCTTACTAAAAATTGTATTGTTGTATTTTGACCAAAAATCCATTCCATCTATTAGTGAGACTATGCCTTGGTTATATACATTTAACCATGTGTAATTTTTCATTATTTAGATTGCATTTTTTAATGCATAAATCAATACAATGCCTTGAAATTCCTTCTGAGTACTTGGATTGTATAAACTACACAATCTAAATTTGCAATTCCAACAAACCTTTGCTAAATTTTAGACAAAATTGACAAAATGATATACGTAGCCCAAACTGGGTGAACCACATATATCTGTGTCATTCTGGTTTTATGTGTTTTGTGTTTATATTTTGCAATATTTTATGTGTTCCATTGCTCTGTAATATATGATTTTCTCACAACTGGTATCAGAGCCAAAGGTCTATTTCACTGATAAACTCGCAGGAAAGAAGGGTTCCTCGTTCGAGTGGGAACAATGGCGGAAGATGGTAAGTTTAGGGTCGAGAAATTTAACAGCCAAAACTTCTCGCTATGGAAGATACAGATGGAAGATTATCTGTATCAAAAAGATCTGTACCTACCATTGGGCGGAAAAACAAAGATGCCGACGGGTATGACGGATGAAGAATGAAACCTTCTCGATAGAAAAGCACTCGGAATAGTACGGTTGTGCCTCGCAGCGTCAGTCGCCTTCAACATTTCGAAGGAAACAACGACAGAGGGTTTGATTAAGGCGTTGGCGAAACTATATGAAAAACCCTCGGCCTCAAACAACGTATTTCTTATGAAACGTTTATTTAATATGAAGATGTCGGAAGGTGGATCTGTTGCAGACCATTTAAATGATTTTAATACTGTTACAAGTCAGTTAAGTTCTGTAGGGGTAAACTTTGATGATGAAGTTAGAGCTCTGTTATTCTTGTGCTCATTGCCAGAAAATTGGAATGGTTTAGTAATGGCCATTAGTAACTCTATTTCTGGATCTAGTACTTTAAAGTTTGATGATGTTGTCGGTGTTATCCTTAGTGAGGAAATGCGACGGAAAAGCTTTGGTGAGACATCGGGTAATGCTTTGAGTGCAGAGTCTAGGGGAAGAAAAATGGAAAGAGGAAAGAGCTCAGGATATTGCAGTAAATCAAGGAAAGACAGATCCAACTCCAGATCGGGGATAGTGTGCGGGAAATGCGGAAAGAAAGGACACCTAAAGAAAGACTATAGATCTTAGAAGGGAAAAGAAGGAGATGCACAAAAAGAAAACAATCATGAAGAAAATGTGACAGGTGAGGTGTTACAAGATGTTTTGATTCTTTCTTTCGAAAATATTACTGATTCCTGGGTGGTAGATTCAGGGGCCTCATTCCATGCCACACCTGATAAGAAATACTTTCATGACTATGTTCAACGAGATTTTGGACAAGTTCGTTTGGGTGATGATAAACCCTGTAAAATTGTTGGAATGGGTAAGGTTCTTGTAAAACAGCAGAATGGAAACCAATGGCTACTAAAGGAGGTAAGGCATGTTCCAGATCTAAAGAAAAATCTGATTTCAACAGGGCAGTTAGGCGGTGAAGGTTTTGTGACAACTTTCACAGATAAAGCTTGGAAGGTCACCAAAGGAGCCCTGGTAATAGCAAAAGGTGAAAAGGTTGGTACATTGTATTTATGGAATGGTATTTCTAACTCTGTTAATGCTTTAACTTCCAAAGGAGCAGATGCAGCATTATGGCATCGTAGGCTTGGACACATGAGTGAAAAGGGGATGAAGATTCTTCACACAAGGAATTTGTTGCTGGGTTTGAAGAATGTTGATTTGGACTTCTGTGAGAATTGCATTTATGGAAAGTAGAAGAGAGTCAAATTTCTTAGAGTTGGGAAAGAAAAGAAGAGCAAAAAATTAGAGCTTGTGCATATAGATGTATGGGGACCTGCTCAGGTATCATATCTCGGTGGCTCTCATTATTATGTTACTTTTATTAATGATGCAACTAGAAAACTTGGATTTATTGTATTAAGAATAAATCTGATGTATTTGATACTTTCAAGAAATGGAAAGCTTTGGTTGAGATTGAGATATGAAAGAAATTGAAGTGTCTCATATTAGACAATGGAGGTGAATATTGCAGCAAAGAGTTTGATAGGTACTATTCAAAGCATGGAATTCACAAAGACAAGACAATTCCAAGAACACCACAAGAAAATGGTGTGTCAGAAAGGATGAAGAGAACAATCATGGAGCGTGCAAGGTGCATGAGATTGCATGCAGAATTGCCTTTACAATTTTGGGCATATGTTGTACATACTTTTGTTTATCTAATTAACAGAGGGCCTTCAAGTTCCTTGGATGGTGGTGTTCCAGAGGAAGCATGGACAGGTAAAATGGTAAACTACTCTTTTTTAAAGCCTTTTGGTTGTTAGGCATTTGTCCATATTAATAAAGAAAATAGAACAAAGCTTGAGGCAAAGTCAAAGAAATGTACCTTTATTGGATATGGTGTTAATGATTTTGGCTATCGCTTATATGATTATGAAAATCAAAAAATCATTAGGAGAAGAGATGTAATATTCAATGAAAAGGTATTGTATAAGAATCAGTTGTAGGAAAAGAAACAGGAAAAAGAAAACAAGGAATACGCAGCTCTTGATGAAATCACTGAAAAAGTAAAGGTGCCTAAAATTGATAATAATCAACAACCACAACAACAACAACATGCACCCCAAACACTTGAAAGTGGTGTTAGAAGATCTACTAGGATAAGTATACCCCCTGCACGATACTCTCCTTCATTATATTATTTATTGTTGACTGATTCTAGTGAACTTGAATGTTATGAAGAGGTAATGTAGGTTGAAAGCAGGAAGAAGTGGGAGCTAGCCATGGAAGAAGAGATGGTCTCCTTAATGCATAACTAGACTTGGGACTTAGTCAGGTTGCCTGCAGGTAAGACTACATTGCAGAATAAATGGGTTTACAAGTTAAAGGAAGAAGATGGAGGAAAATAGAGGTACAAAGCTAGACTTGTGGTGAAGGGGTTTGCACAGAAGAAAGGCATTGATTTTGATGAAATATTTTCTCCTATTGTTAAAATGACTTCAATCATAACTATTTTAAGTCTAGTAGGAGTTGAAGATTTGCATCTTGAGCAGTTAAATGTAAAGACAACCTTTCTCCATGGGAATTTGGAGGAAGAGATATATATGTAGCAACCACAAGGATATGAGGTAAAAGGGAAGGAGAAACTAGTGTGTAGGTTGAAGAAGAGCTTGCATGGCTTAAAACAGGCTCCAAGGCAGTGGTATCTAAAATTTGAGAAGTTTATATCTGAACAACGTTATACTAGATGTCACTTTGATCATTGTATTTATATGAAAAAGCAAAATGATGGCAGCTATATTATATTGTTATAGTATGTAGATGACATGCTTGTTGCAGGGTCTAACATGCAGGAAATAAATGTGCTCAAAAGAAAATTGGCAAATTAATTTGCAATGAAGGTGTTACACTGAAATTTGTCACCATGACTATCTGCAGTTAATATGGCTCCATCAATAGTCATATTATCCTCCTTGTCAAGCCTCATACCTCTACTCTTCATGTCAAACTTCAAAAAGAGAGAAAGTCA
>APFE030596218.1:0-10576 GCA_000404065.3 Pinus taeda
AAGCATTCTATAAATATCCCCCCCCTGGCATTATAGCCATATGTTCACTACTAGGGAATCAAATTGACATCTGGTCAGTTTAAGAACCCCAAGCCTTACCTCTTTCCCTCCTTAAAAAATCATTTAACCTATTCAAACCCTTCATTTGCTAAAAAACCTTGTAAAAGACCCATTTTCACCCTTAACCTGCTCAAACGGCAAAATTACATGAAAAACCCACTTTTCCGACTTATCCAAAGTCTTGGAGCTATGCACAATTTTATAAAGAATACATTGAAAAACCATACAAATCCGCCAATATTTCAAAGTCCCACCGGGCACGAATTTCAAGAAAAATAAATATTTTATTGACCGCCCGACGCTGTATCGTCTGGACAAGTTATTGACCCATTGACCGTCCGATCGGGCGCCTTTCATCCAACGGCCCACATGTATATCGGACCAGCCCCGACGTTCGTAAATTACCTTCCGATATCTGTCAGAGGGTGACGTCAGGCCTCTGCCACGCGTCACCCCCACAGCGTATCAGAGCCCCCTCTAACAATTCCGCTTCTGTATGGAAGGCGGTGCGATATCATACCGCCTACGGTTTCCGGTCTCCGCCAACCCGCCTTTCCAACGTCACTGCCAGCATCACTGCTACGTCATCGCCGCGTCGGCGCCCTTGTCTGCCATTGCTCCACTTGTTTGCCACCTCACCATCCCCATGGACCACTCTTAAGCCGCCACGTCACCTGATGACGTCATGCTGACGTCATCCAACCTTGAGCCCACCCGATGACGTCATCCAAAAAAGGCGCCAATGTTCCAAAAATCCATATTTTGGCCAAAATTTCGCGTTTTTTGCACTTTTTGCAAAAAAGACTATTGTGTCTTCTGCATGCATTTTACGTCCAAACTCATGCCAACCTGCTGAATTCGACCTAGAGGCCATCGGCGTGCCAATCCACCTGCATTTGTGACCAGGACTGTCAGTGTACCAGGTATTTATCCCTATGAATCCTATCTGTGCCTGGTTTTGTCTGGAAATTCGCTAAAGTAACTTAAAACCAGAAAAACATAATACAACTGACCCGGCGAATCCTGTGCCTAGTTCCCATTTGCAATTATAAGTGAATTCACTCGGCTTAGCTTGTTTTACCAAAGCTTTTCACAAAACTGCATTTCTGTTCGCGCAATCGTGAACAGGAACGAACTACACAAATTACTGTGAAGAGTTCGTTAAGTCCCACGTTGACAAGTATTGCCCTTTTAGTGCTTTGTGCAGTATTTCAATTGCTGCAATTGACCCTTTTGTCCTCTGTTTCTCAATAAATCACCTCTCCTTTCAAGAAACACCCTTTTCTGTTACTCTGCAAAGTAACACTAATTTACATATAAACAGAGTTTTAAAGTAACCATGGATACACCAGTAGCACCTATGGCCCTCAATGTTGCCCCTTTAAATGCCCCTCAGAGAGAATTGGAGTGGAAGGCATTTGCAGATTTGGATTATGAAATCTCAGAGGAATTTCTAATGCACAGCAAGTTCCACATCCACCTGTTAAATGAATTAAAGATTAAACATGAGATTGGAACAGATGTATTGGGCATTTGGGATTCCTTCCTCCTAATCTTCAAGCTTCCTTAGGTCAATCCATTTCCTAACCTAATTCACCTATGTGCTGATGGTTATGATGCCACTCAGAGGGCTATGCTTGACCCTTCAGGCTCAGTTGTTTTCTATATTACCCCTGAGGCCATGAGAGAGATGCTGCAATTCAAAACTGAGAAGAAATTGGTTCCTTTATCTTTGATTGATCTGATAAAGCAAGGAGCTAAGATGACAGATGCTCAGATCACCAAGCTGAACCAACTATATATTAATTTTGATACGGTGCAGTACCCTCCCATTTCTCATGTTTACCTCAACAAATTGGGCAGGGACCTTGCAGATATGATCAGTCTCATTCTGGGTTATAACTCAATTGAGTATGTTGATGAAACTGTGCTGGTGATGATGCTCATGTTTTCCCCTGGAAAAACTCCAATCTGCTATGACTATGCCACCTATATATCAAACAAAATGCATGAGCAATTGATGAACCTATCAAGGGAAAGGGTGTTCAGATACTCCTCCTACATCTACCACTTGATTTTATACTATCAACATGAGAAATTTTCTTTTGCTATGAAAAGAGTGGATGCACAAGGAAATCCAAGGTCAGTAGTGTATTGGACCTCTGCTATTCACTGCATATCCTATTCTCAATACACTTACTGTGAGTTTATAGACCTTTTTATCCACCCAACCATGTCTCTGCTCCTGAGCTCACCTCCTCCAAGACTAACCGATGAGATGCAGAGGATCCTTCAGTTGTCCAAGGCATACAGCATTGGGAATTGGTATTTTTACCAAAATCACACCGTTATTAGAATATACGGCTGTGAGTTACCCCCATACAGACTGCACAAATATGTGCCTATGAGGTTGTTTGCCCTTGAATACTTCAGGCAGTTTGGGAATGCTGATGTGAAGAATTTTTCAGGTAAAGGTAAGAAAGCACAGCTGAAGGTAAGAAACCAATTGGGCCATTTTATTTATAACAAAAGGGAGGAAGGCTGGCAAGAGGCAGACAGAATGCTAGAAGCCCTTGGCTTAAAGACCAGTTTCCTCTGGAAACCTTATGACCCCAATCACTTTCATAACCTTAAGAAGGGTCAAATATAGGCTGTCCAGTTATGACCATGTAAGGTTGCCTCACATAGAACAATATGAAAATCAAACAAAATGGAAGAGAGGCACATTAGAGGAACCTGTCACACAAGAAGAACTTAATGAAAGAGCAAGAAGAAATCTCCTAAAAGATGGCTGACTTAGAACTTCCTGCACAGGTATTTTCTCTTACAAGCACTCAAGTAGGAGCAGCTGCCTCATCCTCCATAGCACATCAAAAGGCAGTCAAAGCTATAGAGCAAACCTCTAGCAAAGGAAAGGAGAAAGAAATGGAGCTAGAGCAGCCACTTCAGGAAGAGGTACAACAGTAGGAAGTACAGCAACAACAACAGGTACAATAGCAAGAAAAGGAACAGCCAGTGCAAGAAGAGCACACAGCAGAGGCCCCAATTGTCACTGAGTATCAGCCACCACAAATTGTGCCTCCTAGGCAAGAAACAAGAGTTGAAGCTTCAGTCCTTCAAACTCCACAAAAGGAGGACATAAGCAGGAAAAGGGATAGAGATACTCCCATCACAACATCAACAACTCAAGGGGAAAATAGGCATAAAATGAATCCTTTTTCAGAGGAAGAAATGCCAATAGGGAAATCTTTGGGCATGGGCCCACCTAGCATGGAGGCCTCTGCAAGTTCCTTCCAGCAGGAACAAGAGAGGACAGCAGGAGGAGAAGTTAGCTCCTCAAGCCAACAAAGAGGAGATGAACTGAGCATCAAGCAACAATTCATGGACATAAAGAAGAAGAATGAGCCCATAAGGATACAATTATATAATCATCTGTTGAAAATGGGTCCCACCAACCAGCAAAGACTTATGTCTGCCTATGATGTCCAGGAGGGCAAGATGATTATGAGCCACTTCATGCCAGCCGTGATGCAGCCACAATCAGCTGCAGACTACATCAGGACCAACCTTGAGGTCCTTGCCAAGGACATCCACCCGATGGATCAGATAGAATTACATAAGCAAATGGGTGAGATGGTATATGCCTTCTTGGCAGATAAAACATTGGTGAATTACAGGCTAGAAAATAGCCTAAATAATACAACTGCCCAACTTGTGTTGGAAAGAGCATCCTCTCAAGCAAAGGACAATAGAATCAAAGCTTTGGAGGGCATCATAATAGAGCTTGGGAATGATCCCAAGGATGTCAAAGCTGTGCAGGAGCTGTTGAAGCTAAGGGATGCAGATATGGCAGCATTAAGGAAGATGAATCAAGATCCCAACAACTCTTCATCCCCAAACTGAAGAAGTTTCCCAGCTGAGACATGACAAGGATGCAGCAGCTATGCTGGTGTCACTATATAAACATCTCATCCAAACACAAGAGAAGTTGGGAGAATCAGAGGCTGCACTGCAGGCAGCATTACAACAAAAGCAGGCAGGCCAAACTTCTCAGCCCCCTCCAGAAATGATCAATCAGGAAGAAGCCCCTCAAACCACTGCCCCTCCCATTCAGCAGACAGAGCAAACAACACCCTCTACCTCAGCACCAACAACAGAGCAGGCTCAAATCCTTGATATGCAGAAGCTCAGGAATGAAATTCAGGCCTTGGAGGCCCAAATGACAGAGCTGAGTCAAGCCAAAGAAATTTTGGCTAAGCTCAATGAAAAATATGATAAATCTAAGCAAAACGTAGCTGAGAGAGAAAGAGAGATAAAGACTCTCAAAAGGAGGATAAATGAGCTAGAGAAAGAGCTCACACTTGATAAAGTAACAACTGAGCTCAAGAGAGTCCTATGGGCCAATATTGGGCAATCCATCACTGACCAGTGGGAATATATTGAGGCTATTCATGAGCAGATGGGGCTCATTGGAAAAGCACATAAGGAAATCCAAAGAGCAAGGGCATCTCTAGGCAATATGCCTGAGGCTGCCACCAGAATGATTAATGTGCTTAGTTACAGAACAAGTGCTCAGCTGGTCAAAATGGGAATTTCCAACAGGACTGAGACCATTTCGATGGTCAAAAGGGTCCTGACACTAAGAAACTTGGTACAGACATTAGAGAGAAGAAGTCAGGATATGCAGACAGACATTAATAAATTCATGGACAAATTTATAGCATTGCAGAACAGAGGTCTTCCTAGCTTGATGGGCACCTCAGGAAGACTACTTTCCCATGAAAATTATGCCAAGAGGGTCAACACCTTTGCTACAAATCAGATTGCAGAAAAGCCCAGCACTTCAGCAGAATCAGGGCCAGCATCAGGACAAACTCTCTACAACAGGGTAGAGAGTTTATTTTTTATCATGAATGAAATCAATCACTTGTTTGATGCGCCTCTGAATTTCTATAAATATACAGAGGCGGATGAGACTATAGAGGCAATTTTAAGACATCAATTGCCCACACAGGAAGTCTGGAATGGATTGATACAATTACTACTAAACCAGAGCCAGTAATCAAGTTTTTTCCATTGAAATGTGTAAGTTGTCATGCACAGGAAAATTTTGATATATCAGCATGTATGGAGAAAAGAGGCTGAGCCAACTCAGCGAAACCATTCGGCCACCACAGCAGCGGGGACAGTCACAGGTGACAGGGCCGAAAATCTACAGGAGGACAGAGCTACAAAGACACGTCATTCATCAGTTATAACAAAGCGTTCAACCGACTTAGTGACCTCCAAAGGTCAAAATCTTCTGACAGAATTAAAGAGAATTCATGTTGTATTGAAAGTTGCAATAACTTCTTATCTGCTATTTCCTGTACGAGTTAGTGAAGATATTTATTTCTCAGATGACTCAATGCCTGAGATATTTTGTATGAAACACTTCTATATATTCCCCCTCGCATGAGTTTGCAGGGGTTGGATGTTATTGATATCTTTTCTATAGTTCTTTTACTATAAATTCTCAGAGAAGTAATACAAAGGCGGTGGAATTTCCAAAGCTCTGTGTTGTTTTGATGCATTGTGGTGTTTAGCTGAAAGTTACAGGATTCCTGCGTATTTCATGGCACAATAAGTTTTCCTTACAACTCTTTGTTATGTGTTTTGTTATCATTCATATCTCTTTCATGCTTTCTGTGCTTTACAGTTAATGGCAAGGAAAAAGAATAGTTCCAGGATTTAATCACAGATTACCTTGAACTCAATCTAAGCTATTATAAATGTTTTCTTCAGTTATAGTAATAAAGGTGTAATTCTTAATAGCTATCCTTTCATGCTATATCTTTCACAGTGATTATTGTTTCAGGAATTCAAGTTTGCTCCTAAGGAATATATCTCTTTCCCACACCCCAACTTAGTGAAAAATTCTTAATTGCTTTTCACTGGTTGTTTACATTTCACCATCATAATTTCAAGTTTGTTTTATGAAGTATTTAAATGGCCCTGTAATTCCAGCTGCTCAAACTCAAGATTTCAAAAACCCAGTAGCCACAGACTCCATTGTCCAATGAACTAACATTATCTGCAGATTTCCACTTTAGGTATAGAAAGACGTCCTTCCAACCAAACATAAACCAAAACCCTTACTTCATAACTAGCCTAAAATCTCCACAGAATAGAGACAAACCTTAAAGAGGGAGCCCTCTCTGATTACAGTTGGGCTAGAAGCTGTAATCCAAAGATTGGTTAGTGTTTACCCCAGCCATATTCCCTTGGGAGTCAAAGGGAACAACCTGGGTGTTAACATAAATGGCGACTCCACTGGGGACCTCTTTAGGATTTTCTAATTACTATATATCTCCTAAAGCTACAGTTGAAACCTGAATATCAGTCAGGAAGCCTTCAAAACTATTTCTGTTTAAACACTAACAGCTTTAGGGAAGAGTTGCTTCAGTCAATCTTCATACTAGCTTTGAGATATATATAGCGTTTTCAAAATCTTGTCCAGTCCTTGCAAATATAAAATTTTCCTAAAAAACTCAAAAAACTAGTTTAGAAACTGGCTCCCAAGAAGAATCCATGGTACACTAGGTCAAATCCTGACCCAAATCCACCCCCTATCTTTGAAAATCCTAACACAATCCCTAAATTTGTTAAGAAGCAGCAAGGGCTAGATAAGCTTGCTGACTTAAGTCCAGAGACAGTGCACCCCAACCCCATTTCAACTCCAATCAAGGTTCTTTTTCGGTCCACCCCCAGTTCCCCTAGTTCACCATCCACATCTCAAAGCCCCCCTCCCACATCTTCATCCACTGCACATACTCTCTTGACCAACACTCTAGGTTCTGCTACACCTGTTACCCCTGTGGTACCCATTGTTCCTTTTTTCCCAGTTGCCCTTGTCAATCACCCAAACCTTGTGAATATGGCTAATAGATATGCACCTTTGCAATTGCCTGCTAATCCTGCAGCTTTACCTCAGGATTACCAAGCCAAAATCTCATACTTTGACTCCACTGGCCCTTACTCTGCTATTCAACATACTAGGAGGATGCAAGATCACTTTGAGAACTATGAGATTGATGATGATAGTGTGAGGATGAGAATTTTTGTCCAAAGCCTAATAGGTGATGTCCGAACTTGGTTCAAGTCACTTCCTGTAAATACCATCACAACCCGTGATGAGCTTTACCAAGCCTTTACTAACAGATGGGAGAAAAAGAAAGATCCCCTACACATACTTGGTGAATATGACACAATCAAGAGAGGTCCTCAAGAGACCGTTCTGGAGTATTGTGCCAAAATCAACAATGTATACAACGCCATACCACAAAACTTAAGACCTCCTCCTGATTTGGCTTTATACAAATTCCCTGATGGATTTGATCTTGACATGGCTTATCAATTGAAGGAAAGAGCACCTGAAAGTCTCCAAGATTCCCAAAAGGTTTCTGTCACAGTAGAAGCAAACTTGATTGCTAAAAGAAACAGGGCAAGATTGGAAAAGAGAAACATATACAAAGAATAACCCTCAGCCTTTGACCAAAAACTTGAGGTAATACTTAATGGTATGAAGAGATTGGGTGACAGAGTGGAATCGGTTGAGAGAAAAGCATCATGGGAAGCACCGCATAACAACCCCAACAGGAATCCAAACTTTAGGAGAAATCAAAACCCAAATGTTGGCAAGGCTAATTCTGATCCAGAGATAAGACCCCCGTTCCAGGAAAACTATGCTGAAACATCCACTTCAGGTGAGCAAGTGGATGACACCCACATCAACCTAATGGGCCTTAATGATCAGCACCAAGTTTTCCTAAGTCAAGAAGATCATAAAGATGATGACATTGAACAATTCCAAACCAATTCAGGTGAGTCATTTGACTTCAAACAAGGCTATGACACAGCTGTTTATGAAGTTCATAAACAATACAAACTAAGAAGTAGAACTCTAAACATAACACAGCCTGAAAAAGCAAAGGACACGCTGCAGCCTAAGAGGGCCATAGTCACAGAACCAATTAACACAACTGATTCACTTCCAAAGGAGATAACCGTTGAAGAAGTTACTGAACAACTTCCCTCAACACAGCCACTGGCTGCATCATCTTTACAGCCTAATCCAAGTAAAATCCCTCAAGAGATGAATGAAAAACAAAATCCCCAAGATTAAGACAAGGATCAAGAAGAAAACTTACTAAACAAAGAAAAGGTGGTCACCCACAACACTAAGGTTCAATCTGAAAAACCCTTTGACTTGGAAGCTGAAATTGGCAAACTGAAAGTAGCCATCCCTCTTGTAGAACTAGCCAAGCATGACATTTACAAACAATAGATTAAGAAGTCCCTCTGACTCACTCAAAACAAAGACAATGTCAATGTGTTGGATGATACCCCAGAATTGCTGTTCGGTCCAGAGGTTGATGGAAAAATAGCAGGCACAGGGATCTTACCTTTTTACGTTAGTTTGCATATCCATGATAAGATACTACACAATGCAATGTTTGACTCAGGTGCCTTTCATAACCTGATGCCAAAATCAGTCATGGAAAGGCTGAATCTAGACATTACTAGACCATATAAGGACCTATTCTCATTTGATTCCAGCCAAGTTAAGTGTTTAGGCTTGATAAAAGACTTGTGTGTATCCCTTTTCCAGTATCCAAATAAAACAATCTTAATGGATGTTGTCGTTGCTGATATTCCACCCAAATATGGAATGTTGTTGTCAAGATCATGGGGGGCTAAAATTCAAGGGTCCCTACAAATAGACATGTCATATGCCACAATCACAGTCTTCGGTCAACCCAAGAGACTATATAGAGAATCACTCATGAAATACATGGTCAGCAGTGAAGAAAAACCTCAAAACTTCCCCATATATGCTGTCCATTCTGATATAGATTCATATATTCTCTATAACGATAATTCATGTCTTACAAATGATGATGATACCAAGACACTCAAACAAGATCAGGACTTCAATGAACAAGCTGCAACTCCAGAAATAAAGCTGATCCAATCAAGTGATAAGACTGTTCTAAAAGACAAACAAAATGAAGAACCAGAACTTCAACTCACAATCCCAGACCACAGAGAAGTTATTAAGTCTCCCCTAGAACAAGAGATTCTATGGTTCATTGAATTTGATGGGTCAGTCAACAAGTTAGGGGCAGGAGCTGGAGTTTGGATACACAATAAACAGAACAGCCATGCAGAGGCCCAAGCCTATAAACTGAACTTCAGGTGCACTAACAATATGGCTGAGTATGAAGCTCTCTTACTAGGCCTCAAGTTAGTAAAATCCCTACAAGCCATAAAAGTTTCAATCCTAGGAGACTCAGACTTAGTTATCCAACAAGTAAAAGGTAATTTTGTCACCAATGACAAAAGACTGAGGTCTTATAGGTTTGCTGCTGCTGAATTACTAAATTCCTTCACTGAATTTCAGAATGCCAAAATTCCTAGAGCCCAGAATCTTCATGCTCATAGTTTGGCCACATTTGCAAGTACCTATAAGCTACCTTTCAAGCCCCACCACTGTTTTACAGCCAAGATAAAACACAGACCATCTATCCCAAACAATGTTAGGGATTGGCAGGTGTTTGATGATGATACACAAATAAACAATTTCTTTACTTTACAACAAGAATTTTCAGGTCTAAACATTGACATTGAAGGAGCAAGTCAATCACAAATACCTGAAAGAGCAAGTCAATCACAAATACCTGAAAAAGCAAGTCAATCAGAAATACAGAGTAAACACAATAACAAAGCAATATCACCCAAAATAGCTAATCAAATGCTACATCCTACAATCTTCAACAAAGACAGCATACAAGATATCCAACAAATTAGTTGTGAGGAGACAGCTGATGATGAAACTGAAGTTATACAATTGAAGGACAATTTTCTTCCAACAAGCTTAGCTCCTTTAGAAGACATTTTTGACTCCAATGATGTTCCCAGCAAACCAAAGTTGCAGCCCCTCAACACTGCTATAGAAGAGTGTAACATTGGGACTGTTAAACAACCCAAAATCATAAAACTGTCTGCTGCATTACCCCCTGACCAAAAGCCTAAATACATTGACCTTTTCAAAGAGTTCTAGGATGTCTTTGCATGGAGTTATGAGAATTTAAAATCCTATGACACCTCTGTAATACAACACACTATCCCGCTCAAGCCAGATCAAAAACCCTTTAAGCAAAAATTAAGGAGAATCAATCCTATGCTCCTCCCAACAATGGAACAAGAGGTACAAAAAATGTTTAAAGCAGGCATCATAGCACCAATCAGATTCTCTGATTGGATTTCAAACTTAGTCCCTACAAGAAAGAAAAATGGTGAAATAAGGCTCTGTGTTGATCTAAGGAACTTGAATCAAGTGTCCTTGAAAGATAATTACCCCTTACCCAAGATGGATCACATCTTGCAGAGAATAGTGGGGGCCTCAAGAATTTCTTTACTTGATGGATTCTCAGGCTTCAACCAGATCTTAGTTCATCCTGATGATCAGGACAAA
>APFE030596218.1:14140-56489 GCA_000404065.3 Pinus taeda
TTAGTGATATCACTCCTCATTCACCTTTTCCCTCCATATTAACCCCTAACTTCTATTATCTAATTTCCCTATGTCACCTTTTCCCTACTATTATAACACCATGGTGTATAAACCCCAAGCATTCTATAAATATCCCCCCCTTGGAATTATAGCCATATGCTCACTACAAGGGAATCAAATTGACATCTGGTCAGTTTGTGAACCCCAAGCCTTACCTCTTTTCCTCCTTCAGAATTCATTTACCCATTCAACCCAACATTTTCTTAAAAAACCTTGTAAAAAACCCATTTTCACCCCTAACCCGCTCAAAAGGAAAAAATACATAAAAAAACCACTTTTTCGACTTATCCAAAGTCCTGGAGCTATGCGCGACTTTACAAAGAAAACATTGAAAAAACCATGCAAATTCGCCAGTTTTCTAAAGTCCCGCCGGGCACGAATCCCATGAAAAATACATATTTTATTACCTGCCCGACGCTGTATCATCTGGACAAGTCATCGACCCGTCAACCGTCAGATTGGGCGCCTTTCATCTAACGGTCCACATGCATATCGGACCGGCCCCGACGTCTGTAAGTTAGATTTCGATATCTGTCAGAGGGTGACGTCAGGCCTTGGCCACGCGTCGCCCCCACAGCGTATCAGAGCCCCCTCTGACAACTCCACTTCCGTATGAAAGGTGGTGTGATATCATACTGCCTACGGTTTCTGGTTTCCGCCAACCCGCCCTGCCAGCATCACTGTTACGTCACCGCCGCGTCAGCATCCTCGTCCGCCATTGCTCCACCTGTCCGCCACCTCACCATCCCTGTGGACCACTCATAAGTTGCCATGTCACCTGATGACGTCATGCTGACATCATCTGACCTTGACCCCACCCGATGACATCATGCTGACGTCATCCGGAAAAGGCGCCAATGTTCCAAAAAATCCATATTTTGGCCAAAATTTCGCGTTTTTTGCACTTTTTGCAAAAACCACTATGGTGTCTTCTGCATGTATTTTATGTCCAAACTCACACCAACTTGCAGAATTCGACTTGGAGACCATCGGCGCGCCAACCCACCTGCATTTGTGACTAGGACTGTCAGTGTACCACGTATTTATCCTTGTGAATCCTCTCTGCGCCTGGTTTTGCCTGCAAATCGCCTAAATTAGCTTAAAACAAAGAAAAAACATATAATTAACCGGCAAATCCTCTGCGCCCAGTTCCCATTTGAAGTTACAAGGTCAGAATTCACTGGCTAAGCCTTGTTTACCAAAGCTTTCACAAAAACCTGCATTCTATTCGCGCAATCGTGAACAGGGAACCCGAACCTACACCTAATTACTGAGAAAGAGTCTGTTAAAGACAAGTGTTTGCCCTTTTTAGTGCTGTGTGCAGTATTTCAATTGCTGCAATTGACCCTTTCGTCGTCTGTTTCTCGACAAATCACCTCTCCTTCCAAGAAACGCTCTTTTCTGTTACTTTGCATAGTAACACTAATTTACATATCAACAGAGTTTTAAAGTAACCATGGATACACCAGTAGCACCTGTGGCCCTCAATATTGCCCCTTTAAATGCCCCTCAGAGAGAATTGGAGTGGCAGGCATTAGTAGATTTGGATTATCAAATCTCAGAGGAATTCCTAATGAAAAGCAAGTTCCATATCCACCTGTTAAATGAACTAAAGGCTAAACATGAGACTGGAACAGATGAATTGGGCATTTGGGATTCCTTCCTCCCAATCTTCAAGCTTCCTCAGGTCAATCAATTTCCTGACCTAATTCACCTATGTGCTGATGGTTATGATGCCACTCAGAGAGCTGTGCTTGACCCTTCAGGTTCAGTGGTTTTCCATATTACCCCTGAGGCCATCAAAGAAATGCTGCAATTCAAAATTGAGAAGAAATTGGTTCCTCTATCTTTGTTTGATCTGATAAATCAAGGAGCTAAGATGACAGATGCTCAGATCACCAAGCTGAACCAACTATATATTAAATCTGATACTGTGTAGTACCCTCCCATTTTGCATGTTTACCTCAACCCATTGGGCAGGGACCTTGCAGATATGATCAGTGCCATTCTGGGTTATAACTCAATTAAGTATATTGATGAAATTGTACTGGTAATGATGCTCATGTTTTCCCCTGGAAAAAATCCAATCTGCTATGACTATGCCACCTATATATTAGACAAAATGCATGAGCAATTGATGAACCTATCAAGGGAAAGCGTGTTCAGATACTCCTCCTACATCTACCACTTGATTTTATACTATCAACATGAGAAATTTTCTTTTGCTATGAAAAGAGTGGATGCACAAGGAAATCCAAGGTCAGTAGTGTATTGGACCTCAGCTTTTCACTGCACAACCTATTCTCCATACACTTACCGTGAGTTTATAGACCTTTTTATCCACCCAGCCATGTCTCTGTTCATGAGCTCACCTCCTCCAAGACTAACCGATGAGATGGAGAGGATCCTTCAGTTGTCCAAGGTATACAGCATTGGGGATTGGTATTTTTACCAAAATCACACCGTTATTAGAATATACGGTTGTGAGTTACCCCCATACAGACTGCCCAAATATGTGCCTATGAGATTGTTTGCCCTTGAGTACTTCAGGCAGTTTGGGAATGCTGATGTGAAGAATTTTGTCAGGCAAAGGAAAAAAAGCACAGCTGAAGGTAAAAAACCAATTGGGCCACTTCGTTTTTAACAAGAGGGAGGAAGGCTGGCAAGAGGCAGACAGAATGCTAGAAGGCCTTGGCCTAAAGACCAGTTTCCTCTGGAAACCTTATGACCCCAATCACTTCATAACCTTAAGAAGGGTCAAGTATAGCTGTCCAATTATGACCATGTGAGGTTGCCTCACATAGAGAAATATGCAAATCAAACAAAATGGAAGAGAGGCACCTTAGAGGAACTTGTCACACAAGAAGAGTTAAATGAAAGAGCACAAAGAAATCTCCTAAAGATGGCTCACTTAGAACTTCCTGCACAGGTATTTACTCTTACAAGCACTCAAGTGGGAGCAGCTGCCTCATCCTCCACAGCACATCAGAAGGCAGTCAAAGCTATAGATCAAACCTCTAGCAAAGGCAAGGAGAAAGAAATGGAGCTAGAGCAGCCACTTCAGGAACAGGTACAATAGCAGGGAGCACAGCAACAACAACAGGTACAACAGCCAGAAAAGGAACAGCCAATGCAAGAAGAGCAAACAGTAGAGGCCCCAATGGTCACTGAGCAGCAGCCACCACAAATTGTGCCTCCTAGGAAAGAAGCAAGAGCTGAAGCTTTAGTCCTTCAAACCCCACAAAAGGAGGACATAAGCAGGAAAAGGGATAGAGAGACTCCCCTCACAACATCAACAACTCAGGGGGAAAAGAGGCAAAGATTGAATCCTTTCTCAGATGAAGAAATACCAATAGGGCAATCTTCAGGCATGGGGCCACCTAGCATGGAGGCCTATGCAAGTTCCTTCCAGCAGTAACAAGAGAGGACAACAGGAGGAGAAGTTAGCTCCTCAAGCTAGCAAAGAGGAGGTGAACCGAGCATCAAGCAGCAGTTCATGGACATAAAGAAGAGGAATGAGCCCATAAGGATACAATTATATAATCATTTGTTAAAAATGGCTCCCACCAACCAGCAAAGACTTATGTCTGCCTATGATGTCCATGAGGGCAAGATGATTATGAGCCACTTCATGCCAGCCGTGCAGCAGCCACAAACAACTACAGACTACATCAGGACCAACCTTTAGGTCCTTGCCAAGGACATCCACCCGATGGATCAGATTGAATTACATAAGCAAATGGGTGAGATGGTATATGCCTCCTTGGCAGATAAAACATTGGTGAATTACAGGCTAGAAAATAGCCTAAATAATACAACTGCACAACTTGAGTTGGAAAGAGCATCCTCTCAAGCAAAGGAAAATAGAATCAAAGCTTTGGAGGACATCATAATAGAGCTTGGGCATGATCCTAAGGATGTCGAAGCTGTGCAGGAGCTGTTGAAGCTAAGGGATGCAGATATGGAATCATTAAGGAAGATGATCAAGATCCCAGCAACTCTTCATCCCCAAACTCAAGAAGTTGCCCAGCTGAGACATGACAAGGATGCAGCAGCTATGCTGGTGTCACTGTATAAACAGCTCATCCAAACACAAGAAAAGTTTGGAGAATCAGAGGCTGCACTCCAGGCAGCATTGCAACAGAAAGAGGCAGGCCAAACTTCTCATCCCCCTCTAGAAATGATCAATCTGGAAGAAGCTCCTCAGACCACCGCCCCTCCCACTCAGCAGACAGAGCAAACAACACCCTCTACCTCATCACCAACAACAAAGCAGGCTCAAAGTCTTTATATGCAGAAACTCAGGAATGAAATTCAGGTCTTGGAGGCCCAAATGACAGAGCTAAGTCAAGCCAAAGAAACTTTGGCTAAGCTCAATGAAAAATATGATAAATCCAAGCAAAACGTAGCTGAGAAAGAAAGAGAGATAAAGACTCTCAAAAGGAGGATAAATGAGCTAGAGAAAGAGCTCACACTTGATAAAGTAACAGCTGAGCTCAAGAGAGTCCTATGGGCCAATATTGGCGAATCCATCACTGACGAGTGGGAATATATTGAAGCTATTCATGAGCAGATGGGGCTCATTGGAAAAGCACATAGGGAAATCCAAAGAGCAAGGGCATCTCTAGGCAATATGCCTGAGGCTGCCATCAGAATGATTAATGTGCTTAATCGTAGAACAAGTTCTCAGCTGGTCACAATGGGAATTGCCAATAGGACTGAGACCATTTCGATGGTCAGAATGGTCCTGACACTAAGAACCCTGGTACAAACAGTAGAGAGAAGAAGCCAAGATATGCAGACAGACATTAATAAATTCATGGATAAATTTATAGCGTTGCAGAACAGATGTCTTCCTAGCTTAACGGGCACCTCAAGAAGACTACTTTCCCATCAAAATTATGCCAAGAGGGTCAACACCTTTGCTACAAATCAGATTGCAGAAAAGCCCAGCACTTCAGCAGAATCAGGGCTAGCATCAGGACATAATCTCTACAACAAGGTAGAGAGCTTATTTTTTATCATGAATGAAATCAATCACTTGTTTGATGCGCCTCCTAATTTCTATAAATATACAGAGGTGGATGAGACTATGGAGGCAATTTTAAGACATCAATTGCCCACACAGGAAGTTTGGAATGGGTTGATACAATTACTACTAAACCAGAGCCAGTAATAAAGTTTTTTCCATTGAAATAATGTAAGTTGTCATGCATAATAAAAATTTGATATATCAACATGTATGGAGAAAAGAGGCTGAGCCAACTCAGCGAAACCATTTCGGCCACCACAGCAGCACTGACAGTCATAGGTGACAGGGCTGGAAAGCTACAGGAGGATAGAGCTGCAAAGACACGTCATTCATCAGTTATAACAAAGCGTTCAACCAACTCAGTGACCTCCAAAGATCAAAATCTTCTGACAGAATTAAAGAGAATTTATGTTGTATTGAAAGCTGCAATAACTTCTTATCTACTATTTCTGTACGAGTTGGTAAAGATATTTATTTCTCAGATGACTCAATGCCTGAGATATTTTGTATGAAACATTTCTATATATTCCCCCTCGCATGAATTTTCAGGGGTTGGTTGTTGTTAATGTATCTTCTAGAGTTCTTTTACTGTAAATTCTCAGAGAAGTAATACAAAGGTGGTGGAATTTTCAAAGCTCTGTGTTGTTTGATGCATTGTGGTGTTTAGCTGAAAGTTACAGGATTCCTGCGTATTTCATGGCACAATAAGTTTTCCTTACAACTCTTTGTTATTTGTTTTGTTATCTTTCATATCTCTTTCATGCTTCTGTGCTTTACAGTTAATGGCAAGGAAAAAGAATAGTTCCAGGATTTAATCACATATTACCCTGAACTCAATCTAAGCTATTATAAATGTTTTCTTCAGTTATAGTAATAAAGGTGTAATTCTTAATTGCTACCCTTTCACACTATATATTTCATAGTGATTATTGTTTCAGGAATTCAAGTTTTCTCCAGAGGAATATATCTCTTTCCCACACCTCATCTTAGTGAAAAATTCTTAATTGCTTTTCACTGGTTGTTTACATTTCACCATCGTAATTTCAAGTTTGTTTTATGAAGTATTTAAATGGCCCTGTAATTCAAGCTGCTCAAACTCAAGATTTCAAAAAACCAGTAGCCACAGACTCCATTGCCCAATGAACATTATCTGTAGATTTCCACTTTAGGTACAGAAAGACATCCTTCCAACCAAACATAAACCAAAACCCTTACTTCATAACTAGCCTAAAATCTCCACAGAACAGAGACAAACCTTAAAGAGAGAGCCCTCTCTAATTACAGTTGGGCTAGAACCTGTAATCCAAAGATTGGTTAGTGGTTACCCCGACTGTATTCCCTTGGGAGTCAAAGGGAACAACCTGGGTGTTAACAGGGCCAATTTCACCAAATTGAAAGACTTAACCACTTCCTTGGTCCACTTCACTACACTATCTTTCTTGAGCATGTTTGTGATTTCCCTTAAATGTTCTACAAGATTGGGTACAAAGCGACGTAAGAAATTCATCTTACCATTGAATGATTGAATCTCTTTCTTACTTCGTGGAAAATAAATGTTTTGAATGGCTTCCATTTGAGCTGGATCGATGCAGATGCCCTCCTTTGATATAATATGACCGAGAAGTTTGCATTCATCCATAGAAAATAGACTCTTCTTTGGATTGAGAGATATACCATACTTTATACACCGCTGAAACAAAATTTTCAGATGATAGAGGTGCTCTTCATCTGAATTAGAGAAAACTATCAAATCATCAAGATAAACAACTAGAAAAACATCTTTTTCATTAGCAAATGCAATATCCATCGCCTGCTGAAGGTTGCACCATCATTTTTCAATCTGAAAGGCATCTTTTCATAATGAAAAGTTCCTCACGGAGTGGTGAACGTTGTTTTGTCTCTATCATCTTCATGGACTAGAATTTGGTTATAACATACGAGATGCTCCAACTACCCTCTGAAGTATGTGATCCATCTTGGGCAATGGATAGTTATCCTTCAAAGATACTTTATTTAGATTTCTAAATCAATACATAACAGAATCTCACCTGTTTTCTTGCGCACGGGTAGCAAATTAGAAATCCAATCTGAAAATCTTATGGGGATGATGATACTAGCTTTGTACAACTGATTCAATTCCTTCTCTATTGAGGGCAATAGCTTTGGATTTATTCTTCTTAGCTTCCAATGGAAAGGCTTTTGCTTTGGCTTGATCAGGATGATATGTTGAATTATGCTTGTGTCATATGCCTTCAAATCTCAATAATCCCACGCAAATAAATCAGTAAAAGAAGATAGTAAACTGATATATTTTTCTTTTACCTGTGAAGGAAACGCCTTTGATAACTTCACCATTTTAGGATTTTCAGCTGATCCAATGTTCACATCAACTCCTTTCTCAGTTGGCAGTAAGCTGGGTTTTCAGGCTACATCATCTTGATCGAACAGCGCCTCTAAAGGTATTAGACCTTTAGGAATGACAATGTCCTTTAGCTGCAAAACTTCCATCTAATTGACTTCTATATCCACCTCACCATCATTATAGTCCACATCAATAGAAGTGTCTTTGAATTTACCTTCATTCTATAGAAATTCATTGATTTCTTCATCATCTTGAAACACTTGCCAATATCTTTGATTGTTTCACATGAATCTCAAACTTATTGTTTCAATTCATTGGAATTTTCAAATTACTTGATGTTGTTGCAAGTGAATCTGCAATGACGTTCTGAACACGAGGGAAACATGTCAAAGTGTAGTCTGAAAATAATTTTGAGATATCTAATACAGCATTGCAATAGGCCCACATTCGAGGATGCTTAGCTTGGTATTCCCCTTTCACTTGCTTGATAACTAGCTCAGAGTTGCCATACGCTGAAATCCTTTTAGCATTTAACTTTCTAAGAATTTTCAAACCAACAATTAAAGCTTCATATTCAGCCTCATTATTTGAATAGTCAAAAGCCAATTTATAAGAACAGACTCTTACATTACTTGGCACTTTGTTTGGGGCAAAAACAGGGCTACGAATCCAAGTGCCAATTCCAACACCTTCCCTTCATACTACGCCATCAAAATTCATTCTCCAACTGCCTGCTTCATCCTCCTCCAAATGCTGAAATTTTGTTTTCTTTGTCACTTTTCCTTGCTATCTATCAATATGTTGCTACTGTCGGAACACTGATTGCTCAATGATACTATTAAGTCTTTGTTTTTCTTGCTTTAAGACCTCTTTGAAATTTTCAGTGATCTTTGGAATGTCTTCTACTTCAACTACTTGGCTATTTACATCATTAAAACAATCTAAATACACAACAAATGATTCTAAATTAGTATGTACATAGTTGATTGGATGATTTACTGGTTTCTCCTTGCTAGTAATCATGTACTTCATCTTTTGCTCCCAGTATAATTTCCTCATTTGACCAAACACGGGAATGGTAGCACAGGAGAAATCAAGCTGCATTGTCCCTTTAATCTTTTCTCCCCAAGATCTGGAAAGAAGCATGCCAAATCTAGGAGGTATATCCACCACAACCACATCCATCAAAACATTTTTAGCTGGAATCTGATCCAAACTAACCACCAAATCTTTAATAAGACCGATGCGTCTTACTCTACCAGAATTGAAAGAGAAAAGGTCATGGTACTTTATGGTGATATCCAATCCCAATTCTCCATGATGGCCTTAGGCATGAGATTATGAGAGGCTTCAGAATCAAACATAGCATTGTGTAACACATAATTGTGCACCCTAAGGCTGATGTGAAAGGGAGCTACATCACTATCTTGAGGCTAACCTTCCAATGGTGGACCAAAAATCAACTCAGGCTGATCATCCTCCACATTTACCATATCAGGTAATGGATCTAAATTCAAAATTTTAGACACCTGACCTTTATAGCTAGTGTCTTCATCAGCTCAGTCAAAGGAATAGATACTTTAACCTGGCAATTTCATTTTCTAAGTTAAAAACTGAAGTTTTATCTACCTCTTTAGCTGAAACATCTTTCTTTTTAGTTTTTTCCTTTGATGCACTTGGTTGATTGGATCTTTCATTTTCTGATCGTGTTTTGCTGGTACTAGGATCAACTCTCTTTTCCCTTTTTCTGCACAATGGGAGGATCATTTTTTGGCGCTGTTGTCTCCTTCCTTTTCTGAATTGGATTTATGGGCACATCTCTACTTCTCAGTGAATATTGTCACTATTGGGCTGATAGAGCATTCATGTACCCTCTTTGATATTCATCTGACTCTTCTTCAAGAGATGTTTCATTTGCCAGAATGAAATTTTCGTCCTTTTCTACAGCTGAGTTCTCAGAATAATCCTCGTCTTCAGTGATAAAAATTGGCATATCATCAGGTGTAAAGAAATAATTCTCCTCTCCAATTACATCCTCCTCATCATCTGTTTCTGGACCATGTACAAAATTTTGCTATAAGGGTGTCTTCACCTACTGCTGTGCTGCTTGGTCTTGTGCTCGTTGCTCTCTTTGTTTGATTCTAAATTGTGGTTGTTGCTGACCACGGAAGTTGGGATTTCTGACTTGTGGTTTAGGTTTGTCAATGGTCAATCTGTCAAACATCTTCTCCATCTTACGGAGTACTTGATCTGAAGTGGAAACCTCTTCCTTTATTGTTACCTTATTTTCTGCCTTTGTTCTAGCTCTCTTGGCAAGCAGATTAGCTTCAACGCTGACTGCAATTTTCTGCATATCTTCAAAGTGGCCGGATCTCTTTCTCTTAATTGGTAGGCCATATTAGGATTGAAACCAGCTAGGAACTTAGTCAAGGCCAGCCTCATAGGTGGCTTTATATGATCAGGAATTGCATTGTAAATATAATTGAATCTAATACAATAATCTTGAACAGACTCACCAACATTCTACTTGATGTTCTCATATTCGGAAAGGACCTGAGGAGGATTTTTCTTGAATTTAGAGTGATCCAAGAATTGTCTCTGAAGATTAGTCAATTTAGTGACACTTGCAGCTGGCAAAGCTCTGAACCACTTCCTCACTTCACCTCCAAAGGTTTGTACAAACAATCTCATTGTCACATTTTTTGCATCAATCTCATGAAGGTTAAAAAAGTCTGTCATCCTATCCACATGTTGTTGAGTTGTAACACCTTGAGGAGTGCCATCAAATAATGGAATTTTTCTTTGATAATTGGTGGGCATGTCATCCAAATTTTGAGGCAACACAAGGGGTGCAAATTGGGCATCCCTCTAGGTGGATTTGCAACCGCTCTTGGGGATGTAGGGGGAGTGGGCGCAGCTAATGTATGAGGTGTATGAGGTGTGGATGGAGGTGAAGAAATTTTGGATGTTTGAGGGGTAGAAGGAGTAGATGGAGGTGACACCACTGGATATTTTTTATGAGAGATAGAAGGTTGCACGGGAATGGTGGGAATGAAGGGAGTTTCAGTGGGAATTTCAGAGCTAGATGCAATAGAGAAGGACCCAAGAGTTGCAGATGTACACTCTAAGAATTCAGGAACGTTTGTAGTAAAAATGGAAGTTTGGAGTTTCAAGATATAATCTTCAATTAATTTATTTGCCTTTTCAGTTTCTAGATCTTTGACAAACTTTGGATTTAGTACAGTAGAAGCAACATCACTTTCTGATTTAGTCTCAAACAATGACAAATCAAAATGCTCGTCAAACTCAAGATCTTTGAGATATTAAAAAACCACTGGACATCAATGAGATCAAAACACCAAAATCACAGAACTCTCTCGATGAAGGATTCTCAAAATGAGATTGGGATTTTCGTACATAGGGGGTGGATTAGGATCAGGATTTGCTCTAGTATATCTTCTGAAAGCTAGTGTGTTATTACTTCCAAGAAATCAAATGCACATTATCAACTTGTTCAACCTATCCAATTCTAAGCTTATCATCCAAAAGTTTAGAATTATCAGATGTACTAGTGTAATTTGTAGGCCAGATTTTTTGTTTATAAAACTAGATTGGAGATTGACTGAGGCAACTTTTATCTTCTTGCGCTAATGCAAAACAAAAGCATTTTGAAGGCTACCTGGCTAATCTTCAGGCTCCTTTTGTAGTTTATAAAATGAAGAAAACTAACAAACAAACAATTTTTTCCCCAGTATGGTCGCCACTATGTTAGCACCTAAATCTAATTCAGGTTGAGAAAGGTAGGACCTAGGATAACATCAAACCATGTTTAACCTTGTAGCTAGCCCTACCAGGTCGGGAGAGGGCTCTCTCCTTGTAAATCTCAACAAAATATGATCAATAAGGCTTGAGATGACTTGTTGTGAAGATTGATTTTAGCCTAGGTATGTGTGCAAAAGAGTATGATTGAATTTGATGAAGTTTTGTTGGCTCAAAGGGAAAGGCAGTTTTTGTGTCTAGGGAATGAGGCTCAGTTTTGCAGAGATCTCAATGGGGAAAGATAGGAAAATGATTTGATACTTCTGATTTGAATGACATGGAGAGATTTAGATAGATGAGGAGTTAAAGAGGGCAACAAAACCTCAGGTATCCTCTCCAAACAACTGAAAACATAAATAACTAAGCAAAACTCTAGGTAGAGCACTACAATTTCAATGGATTCTACCTTTATCCTTGTTTGTTTTCGTTAAGAAGAAACAAGAGAGAGAATGGCATAGATAAAACACATGTAAACTTACATTTATAGAAGGAAACACAATATCAAAGCAAGATGCCACATGAATCCCATAGAGTGCTGCCAACCCTAGTCTATTCCTTAGCGAAAACTGCTGAAAAATGTATACAATGAAGCTCCAAGCTTTCTCAAAAGTCCAACCTTTGCTAATGACTGAAAAATCACAAGATATAAGAAAAACACCTCTCATACTAGCCTCTAGGGGTTGAGCTCATAAGTTTAGGAGCTGTTCCAACAAATTCTAAACTGAGAACTAAAAATTAGCCAGTGGAACAGCTTGCCTCTAAAAACTAGGGAACTGATTCATTCAGTTGCAAACTACTTTTTGATGGATGAATCTACCTCTATGAGTGAAAATTTAACATAATTACATCAAGATACATCAAATTACATTAAATTACATCATGAGTTTGACAATAAAAAGGAGAAAAGTCAAACTGTTAAGAAACTAGGCAAAAACAAAGTATTTTTGGTCAAACTGAGCAAAATTCCCGAATGAGTCACGCTGATTTCTCTATGCGTAGCGCCTTTTTGTAGCTGCTTCCAACAATCACACTTGGAGAAAATTTGGACACCAGGAAGGCGTATATACTTTCCAAAACAAGTGGAATTTTTAAATTTGGCCTCCATTTGCCCTTCCAAAACTAAGTTCTCCCAACATTGCCTCCTGTGTGTCCAAAAAAGGGCAGAAAGGTCATTTTTGGGGTGTTTTTGACCTTTTTGGGGGCTCAAAACCCGTCAAAATTTCTTGGCCATTGCCGAGCATGCATATTTCTCCATGAAAAATCCAAAAATGTTGAGTTTTCCTCAAAAGGAGGCCTCCATGAAAAGCGAGCGCCAGGTGGAGCAGTGCATTGGGCAGAAAATCCTGTGTTTTGGACCAAAAATTCCGAAATTGCAAAAAGTGTCCCAAATTTTTTGAAATTTGGCCTGACTGTTCTCCATCAAGTGTTGTGTTTGGCCAAGGAAGCCTCAGCCAAGATCTAAAGTTTATCTTGCTCCTTTCGCCTCCTCGATGCCTTCTTCAACTTCGCCTTCAAGTTTCTGATTCTTGCCTTGCAACTTTTATTTCTCGCCAAGTAATGGTAGGCCATATGCCTCAACATTGATTTTTCCATGTTGGCCTTCTCTATCAACTTTTCTAAGTGGGTTTTCACTCTTTGAAGCCAAGATTCTTGATCAACATTGATTTCTTGCTCAAGTGATGTGAGCTTCACTTTCCTCGTCTTGGTAGCTTGGCAGTTTTCTCATATGTTTTGCAGCTCCATAATGATTTGATGATCCTCTAGCTACTTGTTTCTTTGCTCTAGGTATTTTATTATCCACTTAGCTCTTTCTAGTTTGAGGGACAAATCATTAATGTCCACCTGTTCCTCTTGGATGATCTCCTTGAGCTTTGAGCTTTGTGGGCCCAAATCAGTGTCATCATCTTGAATGAGAAGGAAATCTGTCTCCTGCTCTCCTGAAGGCCCCTCATTATATAATGGCCGCTTGTCCTTGTCCTGAACTTGCTTTGCTAATGGAGGAAGCGAGACCCCTTCCACCCTGGGTGGATATAATACTCACTTTTCTACTGCAAACAACCTTCTAGTGCCCTTTTGATAGGTGATAAACACTGGCACACTCGCGGTCTGTGTCTCATGACTCTCCTACTGATGTGAAGGTCCACCTATCTCATGAAATGTTTCTGGAGGTACTTGAGGAGCTGTGAAGACCTCATGAGAAATGAATTCCTCCCATGAGATGTTCTGCAAACCAAGCTGATGCATGACCACAATCTTGATTAGTGCAAAATGTTATATGTTGTTATAGTGTTGCTGAGGAGTCTTCCTTTGCATGAGGGTGGTAATCTTCTCAATATTTCGGCACATGAAGTAGGGGAGATTCATCATTCTCATCCTTGTAAAGTGCATCAACAATTTGATGTGATAGGCATATAGGCGAGAAAACTGGCCCTCACAGCTGAAATACTTAATTATGAGTTTCATCAAGGGAGCATATGAGTCTTTCAGGTACCGGAAGGGAAAAACTCTACTGAGGTTTCTCTAGTAACCAGCCTTGATGTATGGCTCATAATGTTCCTTGTCAATTTGCTGCCTTTTATTCCACTGGTCTCTGACATTTGGAATGCCAGTTGCTAGAGAAATAGACTCCGATGTCAAGGTGAATGTCACACCTACTAGAGTGACTTGGCCATTATGTAGATGAAGCACAAACAACCTGGCCAACTCATGATGGTACTGGACTCTCGCAACCATCTCACAGAACTAATAACATGATTGGTGTTGAAAGCATGTAGCAAGAGGGCAGACCTGCAGCTCAACAAGTGAAGTAGGCTCCTCTTGTATATGTTTACCACCCTTGTGAGGTCTCGTTGGTGCATGCATTTCTGTAGTTGAGTCACTATGTGTCTCTTCATCTCGGTCAAGAAGGATCAGGTTCCTTTTTGGCAAATGTTTGTGTTGTCTTAGATGAGTATGAAGAGATTTTAAGTGTCTTTGATCTTTTGCTGCCAACTCCCCCCTATCTGCACAAAATCCTCTACCTCAAGAAAGATTACTTGCTTAGTGATAGAAAAGAATAGATCCCCAATAATGGTCCACCGGATGATATAGGGATCATATTCTTCAATTGAGTTTCTCCTAAGAGATGATCTATCAAAGGATGATTGTCCATGTATATAACTCATCAAGGATTTTATAAGGCCCATTTACAAATAGCTTCTCTAAGAATACTCAAGAATCACAAACTCCCCCTAACTCTATGCATGGTCTCCTTTTTAGTAGAGTCTCACCGTCAAGTACTTGGAATATATAGGATGAATTCATAAAATCAACAACCTATATTGTTGGTTGGATAGATCAAGAGATTTCTAGATCCAATTTTGTTACTTCTCCATACATGGTTAGCTTTCTTCTCTGGCATGGTTGACATAGTTTTAGCTTGTTGAGGGGCCCAAGTCAAGTTACAGTCACATGCCATATGTCTAATGTTATGGCAATTGAAGCACTCCATCTTGTTAATGAATAACAAAACATGACTTGTTCTTTCAAAATTGCTTCTAGGAGATTGACGAGGACCATTATATTTTCCTTTGTGATATGGCCTACAATCTTTTACCATGTGCCCAAAGTTTGTACAAGAATAACAATAACCAAGAAATATACTTTGATACGTGGGAGATGAATATTTCCTTGATGTACTTATGAAGTATTTTTTCCTTGGGATTCTTTGATGATATTCATTGTCTTCTGTATTCTTGACACCATCTACAAGTCTTATCGAATTAGAATTTATTCTAATGTTGTCCAGAATCTTCTCCTTGACTTTGCTAGAACTGGAGGAATCAACATTTCTTCCAAGATTCCTCACATCCTTAATGTTTGAAGGATTATCATTCCTTCTTAAGGATCGACCTACATAGCCAAGACCTGATTTATCTAGGGGAGACCTTTGATGACTTAGGATATCATCTAGGGTTTGAGAGATTTTCAAGTTCTTATTCAACATTTAAATAACTTTTTAAGAAAGAAAATTTCTTCCTTCATTTTCTTGCATTCTTCATCCTTCTTTGATAGAATGATCTCCATTTCTTCCTTCATATTGTTTTCTTCACATGATTGGGTCTTAAGAGACGTGATTTTTGATCTCAACTTGGTGATGTAATCATCCTTTTCTTCTAGTTGGCATATCATGGTGTTTCTCTCCTTTTCTTCTTCATCAGCTTGTCCTTCTATGAATGTGAAAGCTTCCATCACCTTCTTAGCTCCTTGTGCTTATTTTCTTTCTTATTCAAGTTGAGATCTACGGGAGGAGACCTCTTCCTTGTATTGACCAATCTTTTCTTCAAGTTTGTTCAAGTTCTTGAGTCTTTGTTCAAGGTGGCTTGACAAAGTTTTTTCCATTTTCTTTGCCTTATTGAATTGATTTTTCATGGATATGACTTCTTCATGATGATTTCTTTTGTTTTGATAAAATTTCTCCTTAAGTTTGGTGAGTTCCTCATCTCTTTCTTGTACTTGAAGCTTCAAAAGGTCAACTTCCTTCCTTGTCTTGTTCTGGTCACTATCTTCCACATTCTTCTTAGGTTCCTCATTTTCCTTTTCCAAATTATTAATCTCTTCCATGATAGCTATAAGTTTAGTCAAGAGATCTTCTTCAAAGCCTTCTTTTCTTTCTTCTTCTTCTAGGTATTCTTTGGCCTTGATGTCATCGTTCTTATTTTCAACTTCCTTGAAGGGTTATGGATTTCCTTCTTTCTTTCCATCATATTCTTGACTAGAGGTCATGGTCAATGCTCATTTTGAGTGAAGGTCATGAAGTTTGTCCCGTATATCTTCTTTTGCCGACCATTTTTCCAAATTGGCATTTATAAAATTTGGTAGCCCATTCAAAATTGTCTTCATTTCTCTTTTATTTTACTCCTTGTATTCATCATCCATTGTGCTATCGGTAATCACTGATTCCCATACTCCAATGCCTTGAGTCATTAAGAAAAATTTCATTCTTACCTTCCATGCATCAAAGTTTCCATTGAACATTGGAACCTTCTCAATTTGATTGTCTTCAGTTTTCAAGGTTGAGGAAGAGACATCTTTAGGAGCGTTGGAGGCTTTCTTGCTTGGATTTTCCATTTGTGTTCTAAGGATCAACCTTCAAGCTGTTAGGATTTTAGTGAAGGTACTGGCCCTGATACTAATTGTTGCAAATAATAAGAGGGGGGTGAATCAGTATTTCTTTTCAATTGTTATTTTTACCAGTTAGATCACTTGTATTCAGAACACAAAATGATCAAAGATAGAATAAATACTTTTATTAGTTTCTTCTTTCAATAAATCAAGTACAATATATGTAGGGCTCCAACACTAGATGAAGACACCAATCTTCCATCTTCAAGGCTCGAACCTGTAATATGCCAAGAAGCAACGTAGACTTCCCAAGGCACCGAACTTTTCAATTTCGAGGCACAAACCTCTAGAGCTCAAACCCTATTTCTGGTTCAAGCTCTGACCTAGTTTCTTGAGGACTCCTATCCTCTAGGGCTCCGACCCTATCTTCTAAGGCACCAACATTGTCTCTATGAGGCTCCAACCTCTTGGGCTCCAACCCTTAGCTTTACTTTGTCAAGATATGTTTGGTTATTATTCAACACTCACAATGTCTTCTTCAACTTGCCCTGCCAATATTCAGCTATGTCATCACTTATGATCCACGTCACATCATCAATGATAACCTTGTTCTCTTAGACGGTGTCACCACTGCTCATCATCATATGCAAAAAATTTCTCCAATTTGACTTCGTGATGGATAGTGCATCATTTCATTCAATCTTATCTCTAATATTAGTCAAGGCTTCTTTAACAAAATGTCTTCAAATGGCTGCAAGATGACTATACAAAGGCTTCTTCAATATTCTTACACACCATTGTTAGAGTGTTCTTTAACATGATATCAAAACTTGAAGTGTCCTTCAATTATGATTTAATATAGGATTAACCTTCAATCAAGAGTCAAGTCTACTTCACCCAAGCTCCAAGATCTAATCTAGAAAACCTTCAAAATTTGTTCAAACTATCATCAAAGATCCTTCAATAGTTTCTCCAAGGAGGTTGGTCTAGGTTTTTAAGTGCTTCAAATATCTATCCAAACTAAGTCTTCAAAGCTACTATAAATCCACCATGAAAAGGTCTTCAATCTGATACAAAAGGATACCTTAGGACTGTTTCAAAAAGATTTTAAATTACTACTATAGCTAGTCCAAAACTAGCTTTTAACAACCTTAAAAGGTGATCTACAAATACCTACAATAAACTACTACAAAGATCTCTTGCATAAATTCATTTTAAGTTTGAGAAACACTGCTTCAATATGGTGTTAAGGTATTCTCTTTAGGTATACAAAAAATTGTTCCAAGGTGAGACTAATCACCGGTGGCTCCCACAACTTGCTGCACTAGTAACAATCTTCTACAATTCGACCTCCTTCAAGTGGTTGTCTCATTGATTCAAGTCACTACCCACAAGACTATCTGGGAACGTTTCTCTGCAATCCAAGTTCTATTGGTGATAGTCCACCACTATAAAGGGAATTATACCAAACAATAGATCTTCAAGTTTTCCTTGGCTTCCTGTAGTTTCTATCTGAATTTCTGTGTCTTTCACTAAAATTTCTTGGAGTGTTAAGACTTGTATTAATAGTGATTTCATTTTCCAAATGAAGGGACATGTCCCTTGACTGAAGGGCTGACTTGCATGAGTGGGTGTGGGTCGACTTGAAATAAAATATATATTTCTCAACTTAAAAATTCATTTTCTCAGCAGCCACTGGGAGTTTCGGGGAAAGTAAGGGCTTGTTAGAAAGAGGAAAAAATACTCTTTAAGAAAACCAAAAATATTTTTCTTTGTGACTGTCCTTAAATTTTATGCATAAACTCTTTGGGATAGCATGAGGAATGTTTGGGACAATATGGATTCTCCATTGTTTGGCTTCTTCATCATCATAGGGTCATGTAGAACATCCATGTCATTGTGATAGTATCGAAAAATGAGTGTATCATCTCGTGTCATCATATAATAGTTCAGTGATATGTCATAGGTAGCATCATCAAGAAAGTTCCAAGGTAGTGTTCCAACCATCAAATGAGATCTTCCACGTCATCATCTAGTCTTCCAACCATGTTATCAAGACATCATCAAGTGCCATCACCATGTGTGGTCATTCATCAAGTGTAGTCCTCCATATGTCATCAAGGGTTAAGGTCTAGATCATCAAATAAGGAACATGATTAGAATTTGGCACTCGACACTTCTTAAGACTTATTCATTAATGGTTTTCCATATTAATTGATGGTATCCTATCAAACAAGAGTCATGACATCATCATCTAGAACCAAGGATGTGAAGAATACTTTCCATCTCAACTAAGGCAATATTAACATCAACGACAAACTTGATTAACACATAATGAGCTCTAAAGGCTATTTTTTAGAATATCTTCTTCCCTTATCTTTATCTAATGATAGCCTGATCACAAATCAATTTTGGAAAATACTGTCATACATTTTACTTGATCGAATAAGTTGTCAATCCTTGGTGAGGGGTATTTTTTCTTAACGATCAGCTTGTTTAATTGTTTATAATCAATTCAAAGTCTCATCATACCATCCTTCTTCTTAAAAAATGACATGGGGGCTCCCCAAGGTGATACACTTGGATAAATGTACCCCTTATTAAGTAGCTCCTAGATTTGCATCCTTAATTCAGTTGGTTCAAATATAATCATTTGATAGCAGGATTTTGACATAGGAGCAACTCCTAGAATCAACTCTATACTTAAATAAATGTCTTGTTTGGGAGGTAGCCCTGAAATTTATTCTGGAAACACATTGGTAAACCTGGACTACTGGAAAATTTTCTATCGAAAATATTTTATCCTTCGAGTTGGTATACCTGACTTAAACAATATAAATCTAACATCCCTTCCTAATACATTTTCCTAACTGAGAATCTTTAATCGACCACAACCTCATGGGTCTCCTTATTCCTTGAATTTCTTCTTTGACGCCCTCCTTAGTGATATAACTAAGGGTTTTGTCCTTACCGTTTACTAAAGATTAGTGCCCCTCCAACTAGTCCATTCTAATTAAGATATCATAATCCCCTAAGGGTAGCACATTCAAATTTACACTAATTTGATGATCTGCTATCTCAATGGGACAATTTTCTACTTTAGCTCACACCCTTCTTTTTTCCCCGATGATGAACTATACCAGCCAAAGATTTTAAAATTTATGGGTTTGTAAATGAGACATTTATGTTAGCTTGGGGATAACATAACTTAATACCTCCCATGGATCAATCAAAATAGATATGACATGGTTAAATAATCTACCATCAACTCGATCATAGTAGGTTGGTACTCTGCTAGGTGATCCTCTACGAAAGCATTGATTTTAGGTATGCTCCTAGCCACATCACCAATGGTACAAACTTCCTAAATATTTGAAGTTTTATCTGCTCTAGTTTGGTGGAGACATTTCTTCTAGTAATGGGGCTCTCCACAACCCCAACACTACAATTGGGGTCATTGTGATTGACTAACCTCTAGTTTACATGACACTTATACTTTCTTAAGATCACTCTGTAATCTGAACTTTTGATAATTTTTCCTAGGTAATCTGTTTTGCTGATTTTTGTGTGGATTTCTAGTGTTTCCATTCTTTGCATTTTTAGTGCTCTGGGAATTTTTCGTTCCTTTCTTACTTAGTCATCCCCTAATTCCTTCTTCCTTTTGCTTCATCTGCTAATATCAGATTCATGCCTTCTAATTGCCCTCATCCTTGGTCTTGGGGTTATCAAATTCCAAACGTTCCTTCATAAGTGTTCCTAAACTGCTCATAAAATGTTTCATCTTGGCCTGTTACTCATGTATATAAGATACGTACCTCAGTAGGAATGTAAATTTAGTCACAAACTCATCCATATAAAGTTGTCCTAATTGTAGATCATGAAATTCCTTCGACTTGTCATAGTAGAAGCATTGAATCAAGTACTTATCTTTGAAATATTTCTGGAAATCTCCCCAAGTCACTCCTTTCTCATCAACTGCATGAACAACCTTGACCTCTTCCCACTATAGGGTGGATTTTCCTTGAAATTAATAAATGGCTAGTATTTCCTTCAAATTATCCTCATATTCATAAATCTAGAGATACTTGTTCATATTAATTAACCAAGATTTGACAACTTCCTCTAATTCTCCATCAAACGTTGCGGGCTTAATTTTCTTGAACTCACCTTGCAATTTGGTTTTCTACTTCTTGTTTTTCCTGTGGTTAGAGGCATTACTAGATTCCTCCCCATTTTCTGCTCTACCACATTCTATTCTCTAAGTATGGCTCCCTACTGGCATATCTTCACCTCCCTATATTTGAACCTTGTCCCTGTCTTCCCAACCATGGCTTGGTATGGAGTTCCTATGGTTTTTTAATCAGAAAGGATTTTTCATTCTTGGTCTTGCATCAACCCCTCATTTTTAGCCCACAAATGGTCCATCTCAACTCTTAGCTGGTGAACTATTTCCAGCAACGTAGTGGTAGGATTTTGGTGTTCTTCCCCCAATTGTACGCACATCCCTGAATTAGCTGTTGATCTAGATTCTACAAATAGTCTTAATGGTGGCATACTTCCAACTTCTCTCTTCATTATGTTTTCTATGTGAACATACATATGCATATGTTATTTAGTTGCCCAATAGGCCATAGTGTTTTGATTTGGCCCTGATACCACCTATCACATGATCCAAAATTCAATAAAAAAAAAAAAAAAAAAAACAAAAATCACATAATTTATAGTCCCATTATGGAATTAAGTTCCTTGCAATTTTATGTTAAATTTCCAAATTATTCAAACTTATGATCTTGGGTGTCAACATGTTAAACATGTTATAACCATCCCACCTCCCTTGTATATATATCATGATGTATGGGATAAGTTTATAAACTATGTCAAGCGAGTTTTGTTGTGAATACCCTTAGATCTAGGCATTAGTTACATTCCCTAAGCTTGAGAACTATAGAAATTAATCAAATTACTGAGGGTTATATAGAATTATCTCAACTTGTAATAGTAACAACTTCATTAAATGCTCATTGGTCACTTAGGACACTTAGCTTTGGATCTTCCCTCCTTCCTTCTACCGCTTGATCCTATGGTTCAGAATTCAACTAAGTAGTTAAGGAAACAAATATTCTCTCCACCAAGCTTCCTAGTCTCTCATTTGGCTGTACCTTGGAGGGCTTCATGGTTCCACAACTAGATTGATGATGCTATGATTTAAAGTTACCAAGAACATACATATGTATACATAGTACTTAGTTTCTTTTAAACTTCTCACATCTTGTAGTTATATTTTCCTACTATCTCATGCAAGTTTAATGGTTCTATAGGCAGTGATAGAGCTTCTCCTCTCTTCCTATTATATGAGACAAGGAATGACAACCATGACATAAGTATAATAACTCTTCCCTTAACTCAAGTGCCTCCCTTTTAATCAACAGGTCCACACAGTTATTGATGGAAATAATGTTTTTCTCCCAGTGTATTGATATTGCGTACCCTATGATTTTATCAGGTATTGACCCTCTCCTGTAGCTCTCTTATTTTTTTTTTTTCCTTGTGTAATGTATAACTCACTCGCATTTTTGTTGGCTCATTGGAGGTTAAGTGATTCTAGCCTAACTATTTCAATTCCTTTTTCTTCAACTGCTGGTTTTACTTACATGATCTTTCCATTCCTCCAAGTTGTACCTATAACCTATATTGCTTTAGCACAGGGTTTCAAGAATTATGTGTAGATTTCTGACCAAGATTCTTAATCTAAAACTCTTATTCTGTACTAGGGTTTATGTGGTAGTAATATTGTTAACATATAATATTTTCTTGGCTTAATCCAAGCCAAGGGTTTTTATGTTAAGTTTGCTATTAGATTTTATAAAAAAGGCCACGACACATTTGTAAACTTGGACAAGGTTCTGCACAATATGTTATATAATTTTTGATGTTGATTTCAAATGGATTACTGCCTTGCTTCTAGCATTAAGAATTTATAATGACTCTTTTTAAATTGCATATTGTTTTTGATCTCATTTGGTTCTTATCCCTATTTTTGTTATATTTTTTTGGAAGGAAGTCTTAAAATGCTCTCGCTTTGCTGCATCTTACTATTGGTCACTGTCATATGTATAAAGTTTCATATAATTTTAGATCTTGTTACAAGTAGTTGAACATTTGGTTCTTTTATGCATGTTTTTCTGTGTTTTTAAGTTCTGTGTTCTACAACCACATGATTTGCCTGTAGGTTTTCATTATAAACTTCTAGCATTATCACCCACTATGTGAGAAAGTTCCGCATAAAGTTCGTTTCCTTTGTTTTTTGTAATATATCTATCGTGCCCAACGAGAAGTGGGACCTGAGGTTTTCAGGGCCTACTTCTCGCCCATGCAGTAGTGGTTCATGTCCTTTTAAGGTTCACGAATTATTTAATGAATGAATCTCATACATGTGGGGTTCAACTAGTTCCCTATTCTTATTATTGCTAGATATATTCTTCGATTATTATTTACTAACTACTAAATGTCTAGAGTCTCATCATATTCCTGATGTTAAAGAAATCTTCTTGTTATTCAAAGACATAACATAACATATAATTAATTAAGATATATTGTAAAATAGAAGGTACACCTTTCCTTAAAACACAATTTATAATTAGGAAGACTATCTCAATAAAAGACCTCTGCAGGAACCCTCCACTTCCCATAGTTAACCATATCCATTTCAAAAAGAGAAATGTTTAAGATATAACATTAATTAACCTAAAATGAGTTTTGGAAAATTAAATACACTTATCTGCAAGTAGTTCAACCAATCAAGGAATTAATCTAGAAAGGCGACACCACTACCCAATGAATGAGATTTTGTGATTATGTCTGAATATCCCCCAAGGCTCCTTAATTTCTAGAGTAGCTGACAAGCATCAGTCAATTGCTTGGGCCTAAAGACTCCTAGTCCACCCAAGAACTTCCAGAATTTATGGCTTCCATTGGCTCTTGTCCAACTTAAGAATACCTGCAACAACGTCCTGCTTTACCTTGGTAGTGTCATGCCCAACGCTCTTTTTCTCCATTCACTTGCCTCATGTCTCTCTTCTACTCTTTCGTCTCTCTCTTCACTTCTATTCTGAGATGTTTTAATCTCTAAGCGAGGAGGAAGAAGTAACTCTCTCAACTATCTGGAAATTAAATATTTTCTTTTGGAATCCTTTTATTCCATAATTCCTAAACTTTCTACACATTTTAAAGAAAATAAAAGAAAATAAAACTTGTAATCATCTAAAGTTTCTTATCTAGACTTTCACCACTCCCGAATTTACCGAGTCTTGTAGTGTAAAAGCAAATAGCAAATATTTGCATAGTCGGGTGTTACAAAACACCTTGTATCATTAAAGTTATTTAAAGATATAATATTTTAAGACATAACTATTATTCAATAATTTAGTAAGACAAATTTAGCATATTTAAAAAGAAGGCATAATATATAAGTATAATTATTTTAAATTTATAACATGTTTAAGTAAATTTAATATACTCACCTATTTTGATAAGTGTAATTGATATTAAATTTTATTACATAAAAATTTATATAAATAGAATTATATAAAATTATTTTTTATCAAATTAATAAAAATGAAATAAATCAATAAATTAAACATTAAAAGAGGGGAAAAAAGGAATTATTGGTTAAAACTAAATTCCTAAAAATGAGTTAATAAAAAGTAATAACACATAAGGAAACAAAAATAAGTTAATAAAGAGTAATAAAAGAGAACGAAACAACTATTTACTTCTCGGATAAATTTTCGCTTTTCTTAATTTCCCTAGAGCTATAGTCTGGAAAATATTAACAAAATTTTCGTCCCATTGGTTCGAAAAAAATTACACTCTTATAAGATTTCGAAAACTATCATATAGCTATCAAAAAGTGGAAGATTTTTGGTAACCACTTTTCATTATACCTTTGTGTGTTCTTGAAAAAACGGTTTTTCAAGTATTACAGCCTACAACTGAGGATAGATCCATAAACTAATATACGACTCACTGAAAATACTTGCATTTTAGTTAGGCATTATGGTGATGTTGGGTTTGAGAGGGCATTTGAGTTAAAATATTTGATAAAAAATTAAATAGGGAAGAAAGTCAAAATATTCAGGCGTGACAATGGTTGAGAGTACAAATCAAAGGAGTTCATTTATTTTTGCAAGAAGGAAGTTATCAAGAAAGAAACAATTGTGCCCTATACTCCAAAAAAATGGAGTGGCTGAAAGAAAGAATCGGTCCATTATAGAAGCTTCTAATGTCATGCTCCATGATCAAAAGTTTCCAAAGTTCCTTTAGGGAGAAGCAACAAATGTCATTGTATATGTTCAAAATAGGGTACCTCATAAAGCATTGGACAAAAACATGTACAAAGAAGTGTTCACATGGTCAAGACCGATGTTGGAAATCTTCATATCTTGGGTTGCCCCATATGTTTCCATGTGCCAAAGGACAAAAGAAACAAGTTCGAAGCCTCGAGAAGAAAATGCGCGTTTCTTGGATATTTTGAAAATTGTAAAGAATTTAAAATATATATTCCTAGTCAAAGGAAGGTTTAAATTAGGATGGATGTTACATTCGATGAAGATGTTGCCCTTGGAAAAGCAAGGGACCTTCCTCTGTCCCCTCCTCAGAAGAATAATGATATGGATATTTTAGATGGTCCTTCCATGCCCAAATCTAAGAAAAATATTGTTGATGATCCCATGGAGCCTATGGATACCTTATATCCTCCTCCATGTGATCCTCCTGCGAGGAAGAGGCCACTTTGTCTTCATGACTCATTACAGGTTGATGAGAGATGTGTTCTTGTTCAAATATCATTCAGAGAATGCAAGAAGCCATGTAGATACCAATGATATGTTGTATCCATGAGCACTATGACTCAAGATGAACCTACCACCTTTGAAGAAGTTGTGAAAGAACAAGTTTGCAAGGAAGGTATGGATGAAGAATATGAATCAATTATGAAGAATGACTTCTAGGATGTTGTACCGAGACTAAAGGGGAAATCTGTGGTGACTTCAAAGTGGCTATTCATGATCAAACATGGATTTTATGGTAGCATTGAGAGACATAAAGCAAGGTTCATGGCTTGAGGATTATCCCAAAAACATGGAGAATATTATGCCGATATATTTGCACCTGTGGCTCAATATACAACCATTTTCTCGATAGCTTTCCTTGCTGCAAGTCAAGGATGGACCCTTCAGTAGATGGATGTGAAGACAACATTCCTTCATGGTATGTTACATGAAGAAGTGTACATTGAGAAACTACATGGATTTGAAGTAAAGGATTGGAAGACACATGTTTCTAGGTTGAATAAGGAATTGTATGGTTTGAAGAAAGTACCCAGAGCATGGTACACCCACATTGAGAATTATTTTGTGAAGTTGGAATTCACAAGAAGCAATGTCGATCCCAACATTTAATTCTAGGTTGTGTAAGGTATGTCATTGATTTTGATTTTATATGTTGATGAGTAATTTTTGACAGGTAGTGAGCCCCTCATGATTGAGTGTAAGAGGGAGATAGCATCTAAATTTGAGATGAAAGACCTTGGACTCATGCACTACCTTCTAGGACTTGAGGTGGCAAAAGCCCGGTGAAATTTTCCTTTCACAAGGAGAATATTTTATGAAGCTATTGGAGAAATTTGGAATGAAAAAATTCAAGTCCCTACCCACAAAGATGGAAGTGAACTTAAAGAAGTTATGTGGAGAGGTTGCAAGACTTGATTTGGTGAATCCATCTATGTATAGATAGTTGGTTGGGGCTTTGATGTTCCTAGTGAACACTAGTATAGACATACGCGCACTGAATATGTTGATTCAATTCATGACCCAACCTCTCCATGTACAATGAATCACTACCAAACACATTTTGAGATATTTGCATGAGGCAATCACACTTAATCTTATATATTTTGCCGAATATGTTCAACTTCATGGATACACCAATGCTAAATGTGGAGGAAATGTTGTCGACGTGAAGAGTACATCTGGATTTTTTTTAGTCTTGGGTCTGCCATGATATCTTGGATGAGAAGGAAGAAAAAGTCTATGGTATTGAGTACGCGTAGACAGAGTACATTGCTACTAGTATGGCTAGCCACGAAGCAGTTTGAATGAGGAAGCTCTTTGGAAAGATATTTGAGCAGGTGCTAGATACCACAACGATATATCACGACAACAAGAGTGGGATATATCTGGAAAATAATATCATATTTCATGACAAGTAAAAGCACATAAAGATTCGATGTCACTTCATTTGAGACATGGTGTAGAGAGGAGCCATTAGACTCCATCACATATCGATAGATGAATATATTGAAGATATTTTCACCAAGGCTTTGTTGAGAGCAAAGGCTTTGGTCTTCAGAGGGCAGCTTGGAATGATAGATGCGACCCCTTTTGTTAAGGGGCATCGCTAATATATGACACTGAGCCAACACTCCTCCCCCCCCCCGTTTGAGCTCATAGTGTGTGTTATTGAGATGGAAGTATCTTGGGGTTGAGGGATATCTAGACAATAGGGTATCCCCCCTATTTGTCACCCATAGGTTTAGATATGTTCCTATCCTGTCTTGGTCTTTGTAGAGTATAGCTGAGTTGACATCATAACCACAAGTTGGGCTTGTTGGGATTGTTCCTCCCCTCCTAGCCAATGGGTAGAGGAGGCTTGGGGCAGTGATCCTTACCTCTTAGTAAGTAGGGTATCTATCCCAAGATTAGAATATGATGTAGGTGTTCAAACAAATGAATTTTGAGGTTTAATGTTGGGAAGATCAACAAGCAATATAATGGGTTGAGATGTGCTCCCATATATCACCTATTGTTAGATATGGGGTCGATGATGTTTAGATCCTCCATGAGTTTCAGATTGAAATGTTCTCTTCAAAGATGTAGAGGATGGTTGCATTATCTCCCTGATGAGTCTTCTTATTTATGTTCGAGAATGTTCCAATAAATAGAGTTGAGTAGAGATGGTACATGATATGACAACAAGATACACATGACATAACGTAGGTGGAATTCTCCCTAGTTGAGAGGGAGTATTAAAATTGGAAACTAGGACTTAATTCCACTTGATCAAACTAATTTTATGGAGATTATGATTTAATTGAATTTTTGTTTTTGATAGAACCAAAATCGATCAAAAGATCATCAAATATGGACTAGGGAAAGTGTAGTTATGAAGAAAATCCCACATATGCACATTTGGATAGGTCGACCCTAATGATAAATTCATCACCTGTGGAAGTCTATAAATACAAGTGACCTCAAGCTCATTTGGACATCACCAAGCATCTTCTTCTTCTCTTCTTCATTGATTTGTTTCACACAGGTCTAACGCTGGGTCAACAAAATAAGTTCGCAAAGGTCTAAAATTATAGGGTTAAAAGCTCACATCTCTCTCTAGGGTTTTTGGGCTACAACCATTGGATTTTTAAACTATAAATTAAGTTGTAGTCATTGGCTCACAGGCTCAAGGGAGTGACTAGAAGCTCATAGCCTCTAGTAAAACTCCTCCTCCGTGCCACTGGAAATTTGGATTGGATTTTGACTGTTGACAGCAAATAGGAAAAGTTGTCCCTCATATATATTGATGCTAAAAACATATTTCTGAATGTTATTGGGATATTTTGCTGCATTATATTTTATTGTGATCAATGTACTCTCTTTTAAACATTTTATAAAAATCTAATAGAATAATAATTTCAAAGGGTTTTCCCCCTTGTGGGGTTTTTCATTTCATTTATTGTTCTATCTTCAATTACTATTGATGATTGGAAATATTAATTCGTATTGAAAATATTTCTAACTGAAGTATTGAATTGGGTTAAATTAATCAATATAACATAGAATAATATGAAAATTTAATAGCCAGGGAATTAGTAAGCCTAAACGTAAATACCACAAACTTATAGAAACCATAATGATTTCTAAAGGATTTTATGGAATGCCTCCTTCCCTTATCCTTATCTAATTATAGCCTGATCATAGATCAACTTTGGAAAATACTGTAGCACCTTTTAATTGACTGAATAAGTTGTCAATTCTTGGCAAGGGGTATCTGCTTTTAATGGTTAGCTTATTCAATTGTCAATAATCAATGCCAACTCTCATCGTATCATCCTTACTTTTAAAAAATAACAAGGGGTCTCCCCAAGGTGATACACTTGGATGGATGTAACCTTTATAAAGTATCCCCTGCAGTTGCATCCTTAATTTAGTTAATTCAAGGATACTCATTTGATATAGTTCTTTTAACATAGGAGAAACTCCTAGAATAAACTCTAAAGTGAAATCAATGTCTTGTTTAGAAGGTATCCCTAAAATTCCTTCTGGAAACACATTGGTAAAATCTTGGGTTATTGGAAAATTTTCTAAGGTACATATTTTATCCTTAGTGTTGGTGTCCCTAACTTGCACAACATAAATATAACATCCCTTCCTAATACATTTGCCTAACTGAGACGTTGTGAGCGACTACAACTTCACGGGTCTCCTTATTCCTTGAATTTCTTGTTTGATGCCCTCCTCAGTGATATAACTAATGGTTGTCCTTGCAGTTCACCAAATATCAGTGACCCTCTAACTAGTCCATTCCAATTAATATATCATAATCCCCTAAGGGTAGCACATTCAAATTTACACTACTTTGTTGACTTGCTATCTCAATGGGAGAATTTCTACTTTAGCTCACACCCTTCTTTTTTCCCTAGTAACCAATTGTACCAGCCATGAATTTTTAAATGTATGGGTTTGTAAATGAGGCATTTCTGTTAGCTTGGGGCTAACATAACTTAAGACCTCCCCTAGATCAAACAAAATTTATACGACATGGTTAAATAATTTACCTTCAAACTCGATCATAGTAGGTTGGTACTCTACTTGGTGATCCTCTAAGGTAGCATTGATTTTAGGTATACTCCTAGCCACCTCACCATTAGTACCAAATTCATAAATATTAGTATTCTTCTCCACTCTAGTGTGGCGGGGACAATTTTTGTAGTAATGGGGGTCTCCACAACTCCAAGATTGCAATTGGGGTTGTTGTGATTGACTAGCATCTGGTTTACTTGACACTTTTACTTGCTTAGGCTCACTTTGCAATCTTAAATTTTTCTTATTTTTCCTAGGTAATATGTTTTGATGATATTTGTGTGGATTTCTAGTGTTTCCATTCTTTTCATTTTTAGTGCTCTCCAAATTGTTCATTCTCTTCTTACTTATCCATCCCCTACTTTCTTCTCCTATTTGCTTCATCTGTTGTTATCAGATTCATGCCTTCCTCTTGACCTCATCATTGGCCTTGGGATTACCAAATTCAAAACATTCCTTCATAAATGTTGGTATACTACTCATAAAATGTTGCACCTTGGCCATTTCCTCATGTATATAAGACACATACCTTAGTAGGGATGTAAATTTAGTCACAAATTCATCTGAAGTTGTCATAACTGTAGATCATGAAATTCCTTTGCCTTATCATTGTAGAAGCATTCATTCAAGTACTTATCACTGAAATATTTATGGAAATATCCAAAAATCACTCCTTGCTCATCAATTGCATGAATAACATTGACCTCTTCCCACCACGGGGTGGCTTTTCCCTGAAGTTGATAAATGGCTAGTATTGCCTTAAAATTATTGTGATGTTCATAAATATAGAAATACTTGTTTATATTAATTAACCAAGATTCAACGACTTCCGCTAATTCTTCGTCAAATGTTGGGGGTTTAATTTTCTTGAACACACCTTGCAATTTGGTTTTTCGCTTCTTGTTTTTCCTATGGTCAGAGGAATTACTATATTCCTCCCAATTTTCTCCTCTATCACCTTCTATTCTTTGAATATGGCTCCTTGTTGACATATCTTCACCTCCCCGTCTTTGAACCTCATCCCTGTCTTCTCGATCATGGCTTGGTATTCAGCTACTATGGTTTTTCTGATTAGAAAGGATTTTCTGAATTCATTCTTGGTCTCACATCAACCTCTCATTATTAGCCCGTAAATGATCCATCTAAATTCTTAGTTGCTGAATTGTTGCCAACAACGTAGTGGTAGGATTTTGGTGTTCTCCCCCCAATTGTACCCACATCTCCAGATTAGTTGTTGAAATTGGTGTAGATCTAGATTCTACAAATGGTCTTAAGGATGGCATACTTCCAACTCCTTTCTTCATTGTGATTCCTCTATGAGCATACATATACATACGTTATTCAGTTTCCAAATAGGCCATAGTATTGTAACCTAGCCTTGTTACCACCTATCACATGCTCCAAAATTCAATAAGAGAAAACAAAAATCACAATTTATAGTACCATTATGGAATTAAGTTCCTTCTTATTTTATGTTATATTTCCAAATATTTCAAACTTATGACCTCACGTGTCATCATGTTAAACATGATATAACATTCTGATCTCCCTTGTATATATATCTTGACGTATGTGATGAGTTTATAAACTATGTGAAGGAAGTTTCAGTGTGAAGTCCCTTACAGGTAGGCATTAGTTACATTCCCTAAGCTCTATAACTATAGGACTTAATCAAATCACTGAGGGTTATTTAGAAGTCCCTTGATTTGTCAGAGTAACAAATTCATTAAATACTCACTGGCCACTTCAGACACTTGGCTTTGGATCTTCCCTCCCTCCTTCTACCACTTGATCCTACATCTCAAAAGTTAACTAGGTGGTTAAGGAAATCGATCCTCTATTTTCCGAGCTTCCCAGTCGCTCATTTTGCTATGACTTGGGGGGATTTAGGCTTTTGCAACTAGATTGAAGATGTCGGAGTTTGAAGTTACCATCAGCATCCATATGTATACACAATACTATTTTTTTTTTGAAACTTTTCACATCCTATAGTGTTTTTTTCCCTACTATATCATGCAAGTTTAATGGTTCTATTGGTAGCAACAGAGCTTATCCTCTCTTCTTGTTGGATGAGACAAGGAGTGCCAACCATGACATAGGTAAAAGAACTCTTCCTTTAACTCAAGCTCCTCTCTTTTAATCAATAGGTCCACATAGTTACCAAAGGACATAATGTTTTTCTCCCAGTGTATTGGGAGTGGGTACCCTATGATTTTATTAGGTATTGACCCTCTCCGCAAGCTCCCTTTGTTATTTTTTGTATTCCTTATGTAAGGTATAACTGACTCACATTCCTATTGGCTCATTACAGGTTGAGTGATTCTAGCCTAACTATTTTGGTTCCTTTTTCTTGAAATTCCGATTTTACTTACAAAATCCTTCCATTCCTCCAGGTTCTACCTATAACCTATATTGCTTTGAAATAGGGTTTCGAGAATTATGTGCACATTTCTAGCCAAGATTATTAGTTTAGAATTGTTTTTTTGTACTAGGGTTTATGTCGTACTAATATTGTTAAAAAATAAGATTTTCCTAGCTTAATCCAAGCCAAGGGTTTTTATGTCAAGTTTGTTATTAGATTTTACAGAAAAGGCCACGACGCATTTGCAAACTTGGATAGGGTTCTACACAGTATGTTCTAGAATTTTTGATGTTGATTTCAATGGATTACTCCATTACTTCTAGTGTTAAGAATTTATAATGACTCTTTTTAAATTGCATCTTTATTTCCATTCGCATGCGGTTCTTATTCCTATTTTTGTTATATTTTCTAGAAGTATGTCTCAAAATGCTCTCGCTTCACTGCATCCTATTATTGGTCGCTGTCATGTGTACAAAGTTTAAGATAAATTTAGATCTTGTTATGAGTAGTTGAATATTTGGTTCTTTTATGCATGCTCTTTCTGTGTTTTTAAGTTCTGGGTTCTACAATCACATTATTCACCTGTAGGATTTCATTATAAACTTCTAACATTATTGACACCCATTATGCGAGGAAGTTCCACAAAAAGTTTTTTTCCTTTGCTTTTTGTAATATATCTATGGTGCCCGATAGGAAGTGGGACATGAGGTTATCATCGCCTACTTCTTACCTATGTGGTATTGGTTCATGTCCTTTTAAGGTTATGGAAATATTTCATGAATGAATCTCGTTCATGTGGGGTTCAACTAGTTCCCTATTATTATTATTGCTAGTTATATTCTCCGACTGTTGTTTACTAGCTACTAAATGTACTGAGTCTCATCATATTCATGATGTTAAATAAATCTTCCCATTATCCAGAGGCATAATTGAACATGAAAATAATTAAGATATATTGGAAACTAGAAGGTACAACTTTCCTTAAAACACAATTTATAATTAGGAAGATTGTCTCAATAAAAGACCTCTACAGGAGCCCTCCATTTCCCATAGTTAACCATATCCATTTCAAAAGGAGAAATATTTAACATATAACATTCATTAATCTAAAATGAGTTTTTGGAAAATTAAATGCACTTATCTACAAGTAGTTCAACTAGTCAGGGAATTAATTTGGAAAGATGACTGCACCACCCAACCAATGGGATTTGGTGATTACATCAAAGTCTTCCTCTAAGGAAACTTAATCTCTAGAGTAGTTCGCAAATATTAGTCAGTTCCCTGGGCCTCAAGACTCTTAGTCTATCCAAGAACTTCTAGAATTTAGGGCTTCCACTAGCTCTTGTCCAACTCAAGGATACCCACAGCAACGTCCTTCTTTACCTTGGCAGTGTCCTCTTCAAGGTTCTTTTCCTCCTTTCACTTGGCTCGTGACTCCATTTTACTCTTTTCTCTCTCTCTCTCTCTCTCTTCACTTCCATTCTAATATTTTTTAATATCTAAGGGAGGAGGAATAAATAAATCTATCAACTACCTGGAAATTCAATATTTTCTTTTGAAATCCTTTTTCCCATAATTCCTTAACTTGCTACACATTTTAAGGAAAATAAAAGAAAATAGAACTTTTAATCATCTAAAACTTCTTATTTAGACTTTTGCCACTCCCGAATTTACCGAATGTTGTACTATAAAAGTAAATAGCAAATATTTACATAACTAGCTATTACAAAACACCTTGTATCATTAAAATTATTTAAAGATATAATATGTTAAAGACATAACTATTATTCAATAATTTAATAAGACAAATTTAACATATTTAAAAGGCATAATAGATAAGTATAATTATTTTAAATTTATAATATGTTTAATAAATTTAATATACTCATCCATTTTGATAAGTGTAATTGACATTAAATTTTATTATATAAAAATTATATAAATAGAATTTATATAAAATTATTCTTTATCAAATTAATAAAATGGAAAAAAATTAATAAATTCAATATTAAAAAAGGGGAAAAAAGAAATTATTGGTTGAAAATAAATTCCTCAAAAATAAGTTAATAAAGAGTAATAAAACATAAGGAAACAACTATTTAGTTCTGGGATAAATTTTCGCTTCTCTTAATTTTCCTAGAGCTATAGTTCAAAAAGAAAATTAACAATTTTTTGTGTCATTTGATTTTCCTAAAGCTTTTAATGGTTCAAAAAACATTACCCTCCTATAAAATTTCAAAAATTATCGTATAGTTAACAAAAGGAGGAAGCTTGTTGGTAGCCACTTTTCACTATACGGTTATGTGTTCTTGAAAAAATGGTTTTTCAAGTATTACAACCTACAACCGAGGATAGATCCGTAAGCTAATATATGATTCATTGAAAATATTTTTATTTTAGTTGTCATTATGGCGATGTAGGGTTTGAGATGGAGTTTTGTCATCTTCAATATTGTCAAAAGAAACTTAGGACCCTTCCTCGCTGCAAGGTTTAGGATTGAACATTAGTAATTTGGCTTGTTGTGATAAATCTCTATCATTTGAAGAACATTCAAAAGACTTAGTAAGTAGATTGATATTGATTGAGAAAGCCTAGGGGATGGGGATAATGCATGAAGAGTAAAGAGTATGGGAACTCCCAAGTATTATTGGTGGTCACAGGCATTGCATGGAGTGTCTAAAGTGGGTCATGGTGTCAATTTCCAACTCCCTGTACCTGTTGTAACTAGTTTTCCTCTAGTCATTTTATCTGTTGCTTATTTTAAGGAAACTTTGTGGAGAATGGTTCGACAGGTAAGTAACCAGTGTAGATCTATATTCACCTACCAACCACGTTTAATGGTTACTAATTCCAAGATTTATATAGTTGGAACTTGGAATGATAAAATTTAGTTTGTCCAAGAATCAATAGACACATGTAATGGTAGTAATGGTTTCGTCTCTCAACATCCACAATAAATGATTTATCTGAACAAAATTATTTTCAATGCTCATAGGGACAACATATACTTATGGAGAAATAAGCAATCTTGCTGTCTTATTACGATTGGTCAGTTGGTGGACCATGTCTGATGTGGAGTAAAGTGAATGGAGAGGCATCTTTGGTAATATGCATGTGTGAGGAAGTAAATGGAGTTACAACATGAGGGTGGCAACTAAATGTGCTAGAATTGTAGTCATTAGTTGGAGTGACAACATAGGATTGGAAACCAAATGTGCTAGAATTGTAGTCATGTTCCAATACTTTTTGGGTTGGGTAGGAGAATGAAGAGTCAATACCCAAAAAAATCATCACATAATAAGACTTGGACCAATCATATTGTATATAATTAATTTTAAATAATAATAAAAAATAATAAAATGTAATCTATAATGTTAAATTATTGAGACACTGTAATTTTTTTGGGTAAAAATAAAGTAAAATACTAGTCCAAGGAAAAATTGAATGTGTAATACCATTTTTTTGGCAGGGATAATTAAAACCAACCCATTCATGTGAAAGAAATCATTTATTAAGCTCCAAAGAGTAAGTCTTGGGAAAAGAAGCATAGGTTGTGAATAATTGAATTAAAATTTAGATTGGGGCTTTAAGTTAGTGGACATGGGGTTTATTAAGGTCTGAAGAGGAAGGTAACATGTTATTCCATGGCACTTGTCTATGTTATCGATTAGATTTTCCTTAGAAGTTATTTAAAAGAAGGAAAGGATCGAAGGTAACTGCAAACCAATTTCTAGACTTAGGTGCTAGCCCACCTTGTCCAGAGAGGGCTCTCTCTTTATGATTTGGCAATTTTTGAAAAGATTTTAGGCTATTATTAATGTTCAGGGAGGTTGTTTTGTTTGAGATTAGTGGAGTTCTGTAACAAATGGGCAAACTAGGCTTTAGGCCATTGGGCTATGGAGTCAATCAGGGATAATTCACTGGATTAAGTCAAATTGCTGAGGTATGAGTTCAAAAGGCAGGATAATAGAGTAAAAACAAACTTTGGGGTTTGAATGGATGATATTTCTTCTCAAAACTAGAGGGCAATCAAGAATCCTCAAGTTAGGATAAGAAAGAAGGGAAGATAGGTCAACCAACTAATGGAAATTAAGAATCCTATACTAGGGACTTATTATAGAAAAACTACAGGGATAGAGGAGCAGATAAGAATTCCTTTATCGAAATAGTTTAGAAGAAAACATATAAATGGTAGACTGTCGATAGCAGAGAGCAATAAAGCTAATTCTGATATACTTTGACTATTTTACCACTTAGATTTTAGATGCATGAAACATGGAAACATATATAAAACACATAAAAGCACAAGGATAGAATACTTGTTTGCAATTATACTACACGAGAATCTGATGAAATGTCCCCAACTTTCTATCCCTTTCCAGCAAAAGTCCATATTTGAGTACAAAAGCTTTCTTAGCTTGATAGCATAAAGTTACAAAGATTTTATAGAATCCACCCTCAATACTTCGAAAGGAGAAGCATTTATACGAAAATTACATCAAAAATATCTCATAACTACATGAGATTTATTCTAGGGAATAGAAAATATCTTTTACAAAAATATAGAGATAGATGTAAAACTGATTGATGCTGCCCCTTTATTTATGGAAGAGCTGGAGGTTGAAACTCGAATTTTCCTCTTGCTATTGCTTTAGTAATTATGTGCTAGATCCTTGCTTACCTTTCCCTACTGATATTGTTTATCTGTTCCTGATACTCTTTACCTGTTTACCAGACTTCACCTCTTTACCAGCCTTTACCTCAGTAAATATCCTCTATTTATCTTAAAACTACCATAGTAAATTATAGGATATTAAGCATATTGGTCCACCATTCTTCATTTGGTATCTTCATTCTGATCAATTTCCTGTACACTTCATCAGCTTCAGTATACTTTGCAAAATTGGGCTAGATTGTGAACATGGGTTTTACTTCATGCTCAATATAGAAAAGATTTTCCAAACCATCATATGACACTTTTCCTATAGGTAGTGCTTTCACTATGGAGGAACTAGCTTGACTCTTGCCTTGTTTGTGCAACATTTCAATGTACTCATCATGAGTCATCAGCTTGTCATTTATGACCAATAGGTTTGGAATTCCTTTGTGCCTCAGAATGTTATATTTTACCATAAACTTATTTATTTCTTCTTGAATACTTTTACATCTTCTTTCCAGGGTAAGCATTAAGTTCTTTTTGGTCAGAACTTTCTTAATTTAAAGGATAGTACCAATTCGATCTTCGATATCCCATTGTTCCAACTATTGCCTATTTTGGCTATTTAATAAGTTTATTAATTGGGTTGCCTCTTCAGGTTCCTCCCCAATTCTTCCCTGGTCTTTTGTATAGCCTCTATAGCTAGTTTCATTAACTCAATCTATTAAAAAATGATTTGAATAGCAGACCAAATATCATTGATAGAATCAATGATATTGATCCATAGAATCTGTCTGATATCTTTCAATGGCTTTTCAAATGTGAAGTCATTCTCTAATATTTTAATTCTTTCAACCATCCTTCTATTCTTTCTGTCTTCTTGAGTGTAATTGATCTGTGATAGCTCACAATTATTTTCCAAGCTAGTAATCTTTTCTTTTAGTTTCTTTATTTCAGTTTCTTGGATTTTCATTTCTTCCATGGAATTTATTAAGTCCTCTGTTTGCTTTGTTGAAGTTGTTGCTGCTTTTGATGTACTTGTTGTTGTTGTTACTGGCAGAGATGTTGCTGGAGGAATGTTGGGTGCCAAATATGCTACAATAGTAGATGGCATTGTTGTAGAAATTATGGGTAATACAGTCAAACACATGGTGGTCGACTCACCCAGTTTGGACTACAAAGATTTTTCTAGTTCTTGCTCTGTTTCTTTCAACTGCTCACTCAACTTAAGGGTCAAGTCCATAGGTTCTTCCTCATTTTGTTTCTCAATCACTTTTGTAGTTTTTGGATGTATGAGGGGAGGGAGTTTGAGTTGTTTCCTAAGTGAAACAATGTCATCATTCTTTTTCTTGATCAAACTTTCAGCTACTTTAAGTTCCTTGTGATCATGTCCCAACTCAATCACCAGACCTTCTAGTGATTTTATCCTTGTGCCCTTAGCTTGAGAAGAGGCTTTTTCTAACTGTAACTGTGCTATATTATTATTTAGAGAATTCTACAATTGACATGCAATGATGGATTTACTAGTTAATGTGGAATAGACCATCTCACCCATTTGCTTATGGAGCTCAATCTGATCAATTGGGTGGATCTCTCTGGAAAGAACTTCAAAATCTGTTTTTAAATAATCTGCCATGGACTTTGGTTGTTGTACTGTTGGCTTCAAAAAGCTCATCTGCATCTTTCCCTCTTTGATGTCAAAGGCTGACATCAACCTTGCTTGATTTGTAGCAGCCATTTCAGATATTTGGCATAGGTTTGAGCTTTGAGCTACTCATTCCTAGCCTTAATATCTTTGTACTTTACTTTCAAATCCTAGCTTTGCTCTGAAACTGCCCTTAGTGATGACACTTCTACACTTGGCTACCTGTTTAGTGCCTATGTTTGAGAGGTAGTTGTTGTCTCCCCTGCTAATGTTGTCTGCACTATGTTACTTCTTGTCTCTTCATATTCTTGCTCAGACAAAGGATTCAATCTATGTCTCTTTACATATGCCTGGTCCAATGGAACTGTGGAGGGGCTAGTCTCATTCCTACTTCTTTTTTGAATGCGGTCCTCATTAAGAGGGGTCTACAACACTGGAGGGTCGTCCATGTTTGTATCAGTTTGGATCAACTCAGAAATGCTCTGTGATCCTTAATATTTTCTCTGTCTTGAGGTATCTGGTTGTTTTGATGTTTGTGTACTATGCTCTTGTGTTGGTCTTTGTGAATATTCTCTAGGCACTTGTACAAAAAAATCCAGATCAAATTGTCTTTCCAAATCTTTCATAACATTTTCTACTTCAATTTCTCTACTATCATGTTCTATAAGTGTTCCCTCCACACACTCATTTTGATTTGCATACTCTTCTATCTCTGGAATACTATGATGGATGTAGGGGGATAGTTTATGCTTCTGCCTGCTGTCACTAATGAAGTTATGAGGAACATAAAACTAGATGAAACTCTTTTTCAATTTCATCCTCTCAAGGATTTCCTTTGCCTCTTTCTTTGCTCTTCTATTGTTGCAAATAAATGGACCTAGGTGATCCATTATCCGTAACTAAGCTTTATTCTTAGCTTTCATAAAGTGGTTTTCATTGGAATTGATCATTTGCATGTAGTACTCCAGGGAAAATAATCTCATGGGGAGGTATTTAGGCAGTTTAAAGGGAGGCAACTCACACCCATAAATCCTGATCTCGGTATGGTTCTAGTACAAGTACCAATCCCCAACCTTGTATTGCTTGGATACCTGAAGATTTCTCTTAATATCACCACTAATTGTAGGGGGGGACTTCCTATCAACATGGTAGTTACTGGATGCACAAATTGATCAATAAAATGTGTATAAGGATGAGGAGAAGAATGGGAATAATGAAAAATGGAAGTCCAAAACATGACTAATCTAGGGTTCACTCTGATATCAATATTTTGTACAGAGAAAGGGAATTTATCAGCTTGGTAGTAAAGGAAAAGGTGATACAGGATTGAAGAATATTTAAATACCCTCTCATTCCTTAATCTCATGAATTGGTCACGCATCTTATCAGCAATGAATGCAACATAGTCATATTTTCATGCAGGAGGTTGCCCAGGAGTAAAAATAGTCATGTAGGCAAAGGCCATTTCATCTACTTACTCACTAGTAGTGAAACCAAAAATGCAAGCAAACATGGTGACAATATCCTTGCCCAGACCAATAAAGGCACATGTCATGAAAGGAGGGGCGTCTTTTGATCTGTATTGTTCTTCAATGAAATTCTGACTGACTTGGTTAATTTCAGAATTAGATGGAATTGAATATTTATCAAGTAAATCAGCAATATAAAGAGGAGTGAGGTTCTGGCCAGGCTGTAATTGCAACATTTCATTTATAGACTCAACTGTAATGGTGAAAAGAATTTCCTGGTTAGGCAACATTACAACTCTTAGATTGGGGTTGTAGTTTGCATGGCACTGGTGGACAATATCTGGAAAAATATGGATAGTCGGGAAATGATATTTAGAGAGATTTGACTCCCAAAGACCTATTTTATCAGTGCTGTTCAGATAATTGTCCTGATACCTGTAGTACAACTTCAAGGGGGTTTCATCAAAAGTAAGGTCCTTAATTTTGAAATATTTATCAGCTAAGGGAGGGTAGTCCAAATCACTCTGGGGAGTAGTGATTGGTGCGACATTTAGGGGGACACGAGCTTCCATCCTTGGTTCTTGTATATTCAATGAAGAAAGTTGGGGTTTTCAAGGATTTCAGATAAAACATGTACTTGGGGAAGTCTTGGGACTAGGAAACAGCTTAATTGTACTGAATTATTTGAGTTTAGAGAAATTTAGTGAATTTCAGTACAAAAATAGGGTTTTTGAGAAGGAAATGAGTTAAATACCTATTTATGGTTGACTGTCGGGACAAATGGCTATGGTGAAGGTTTTTCATGGTGCACATAGTAGTTTGCAATGGCCTAGAGTTCAACAACTAATAGTGGTTGGTTGTTGGGAATAATTTGCTGGTATGGATGTACTTTATGCATGCATGGAAGCAGAACTTTATTTTTTTGGTAGGAAGAGGAAGCCATGAATATTTTTGTTTTATGTACAAAGTCGATGACTTTTTGGAATTTGGCGGGTGAATGGAAAATGATAGTTGGACTTAACTGACTGATAGGACACTTTGTTGTTTAGCAAAAGTTGTAAGCGAGAATGCTAATGGTTTTCATCGCATAACTTTTGGGAGGTTGGTGGTTTTGGTTGAGGGTCGCTCGATGCCACAAATGGGATGACACTTAGCATCGACGAAAAGTCAAAACAACTTTCATCGCATTGTTAACGTTTGGCCAAAAGGCCCACACGATATGAGTGGAATTCGTAAGATTAGGGAGGGCAGATCGAACAGTAGTCGGTGATGGAAAGTGTTAGAGAGTTAATGGAGGGGGCTCACTGCATAATTAAAATAATTAAAATGACTTAATTATATCGGGGATGAAGGTATTTGCAGAGAGGTTATTAATTAATGCAGATGACTAATTAGTCCCTTTTTAAACGCATCAGGGGTTTGGCTCTAATTAATCACAATTTGATTGACTAATCCAATCTAATTAACTTTATTTATGGTTTATTTTTCAAACCATAGGGACGGGATATTGATTTATTTTGGTATTTTTATTACTAATACGACAAAGGGTAATGTGTTTTGGGGTTTAAACAATAAGAGTTAAAAGTTAATATGACCATGGAAAAAGAAAATGCACTAAGTAAATGTTTTCGAAAATACATTCATCACCCAACATTATGACTTAGGCTAAAATGTGTTTTGGGGGGGTTTTATAAAGAACTATTTATTTTTCCTAAGTAAAAATGTGATTTTACTTTAGGAAAAGGATTTGAAGGAAATGAATGAATTATGAAGGGGGTGAATTTTTATGAAGGGGTTTTAGCACTTAGGCCTTACAAGTTATTGGGTTGAGGGTCCGTTCCCTCCAGAAGTTAGAGAAATGCTTTGAGCCCCTTTAACTTTCAGGTTGTTGGTGCCTTTAGTATTTATTGGAAATTAGTAAAATTTAGGGAAAAAGATGAGTGAGGAGGTTAATTAGTTTGACTTTTTTCCATAATGTAAATGTCTCCATTGTCATCCACATCTTTGAGTGCTTTTTATGATGAAAGCATATGACTTGATATTCATTTAATCATTCATTATGCATAATTTTGCAACCAATCATCTACTTACCCTACCTACTTATCCTACCATTTTTTCTTCTTTTATTAGGGTGCACTTAAACTGCAAACCCTTATCAAAACCTTTCTATTCTTTTACAATGGTATCCTAACTAAGTCTAACCTTATTACATCCAAGGGCTGAGATTAAATTGGTGAGCATCCTTTTATTCACTCTACCTATCTACTTATCTGCCAAGATGAAACAGTTTGGTCAGGTTTTATTCTCTATCTCTAAGCATGAAATTGAAAACATGGAATAACCAAGTTTAAACGATTTGGTTACGATGGATTGTAGCATAAGTAACAAGTTGCACACAATTTATTTATACAAAAAGTGAAATATTAGTGGCATTTGGGCTTGCACACTTTCATGGTCTTTTATTTTTCTTTGGCATTCATTTTCTTTCATTTTTTGACCTTTTTCCTTCTTCTTTTTTCCCTTTTATTTTTCTTTTAAGGTATACCCTCTTTACATTTTTTATTTTTTACAAATATGAAAAAAAATTTCAACAAGCAAAGTTATGTACATATTTCTGAGCTAAACCAAGTTAATCATGATAAATGACACCTATTGGTATAGGAACATAATAGTGGCTCCACTTGGTAATGGCTTTTCCTGGTGGAAAGTCAACAACTATAGATCAATGGCCTTTGAAAGGCTTTGATTGTGCTCTGCAAATCTCCTTTTTCCTACTACTTTATTTGTATGTATAACAATAATACTTCTGAAGCTTAGGGTGTTATGAAACCAGCTCACAAAAATATAGAAAAGAGAGATCAATGCCTTATAATTCAGCCTCTTCGAGGGGGAAACCTCCTTTACATTACACAAATGAACAATTCTT